>JACN01035507.1:0-13492 GCA_000787155.1 Scartelaos histophorus
AGGTGGTGAAGAAGAGTCCATTCGGCAGCGTGCGGACCTCAGAGCCAAACAAACATAATGATTACTAGTGGGAGATACGCCTGGGCTATTTACATAAGATTTCATGTTAGCTGATTCATGCTGCTTCAAGAGCTAAAAAAAATCCCTACTGGTGGTGATGCATAGTGTTGTTGTGTCCTCAGGCAAGACACTTCACTTACTTTGCCTTTGTATTGACATAGGATTATATAGGTAGACAGAGTTGTTGATGCAACTACTTCTGCTACTATTACCTCTACTACTACAATTGCTACTCCTGCAACTACTACTACTACTGCTACTACTACAACAACTACTACTACAACAACTATGCAGTTATTACTACTACTACTGCTACTATTTTTACTATTGCTACTACTGGTATTACAATGACTAGGCTCCTATTGCTGCTACTACTACTACTGTTGCTACTACAGTACAGTACTGATATTACTACTCCTAGACTGCTACTGCTGTTACTAGTACCGTGTCTACTACTGCAACTGTAGTACACACAAATAAACTTTGCTGGATCAAAACGATTACAACTACAAAGGAACTGAAAGTGTTACTAATATTACTTTTTGCCTCCAGATAAAACAACCCAATTCGACTATTTCTACTACAACAGTCTATTACTACTACTTCTACTGCTACTACTACACTACAACTATCCTGTTATTACTACTACCACTGCTACTACTTTTACTATTGCTACCACAGTACTAGTAGTAGTACTACTACTACTAGACTATTACTGCTGTTACTAGTACTGTGGCTACTACTACTGTAGTAACATGATACACACAAATAAACTTTGCTGGATCAAAACAACGACAACTACACAGGAATTTATAGTGTTACTAATAATACTTTTTTTATTTATGTCAAGTACCACTGCTACTATTTACTACTGGTTTACTACTACTGATATCACTAATACTGCTGATACTAGTACCATGCCTATTACTACTGTAGTAACATAACAACACAACTACTACAACCTGCAGGTCCATTTAGCAGTAGAAGTGAAATTTCTACTACTACAAAATTCTGCTTTTTGTACTGTACCGGCGCCAAACAAATGTCACTTTATTACTTGAAAAAACAACAATAAAAAAAACCAACAACGCCCTTTTAGAAGTGCCGAGGATGTAGTATTTCTTGTTGTTGAGGAGATAATTTGACAGCCTTCTTGGCACTAGCCCTATACGTTATGATTAGAGCGCAGTACAGCTCCATGATATTGGCTGAACCTGGCAGAAACATGGAAAAAGAAGCGCGGCGGGCTCTATCTCTGCCGCACGCTTGATTGGCTCCTAATTGAGTTGCAGGAGAAGCAGTTACTCAGCGCGAAAAAAAAAAAAAAGAGAGAGAAAAGTTTGGCGAATAGTGAAAGAATCCATTGCGTGATAGACTCCTAAGGGGGTACTGAGGTCAAAAAGTCGTTTGCCAGAAGCGCGTGAAAGGACAAAAAGAGAGAATCAGAATCGTTAGGAAGGTCGATATCGATTTATTTGTCTGTGTGAAGGAAAATATTTAAATTCTTTGTAACTACTACTATATATTGACTGCGACTATATTGATACAACAACAGCTACTATTACTAATAAGCTACTACAACTGACACTACTACTGCTACTATTACTATTATGCCCACTGTTACTACTACTGCTGCTACTATTGCTGCTACTGTTGCTACTACAACAGCTACACTACTGCCACTGCTACTACTCCTGCTGCTATTACTCCCACTGCTACTACTAGTAGTACTGTTGCTGCTGCTGCTACTACTACTACTACTACTACTACTACTACTACTACTACTACTACTACTACTACTACTACTACTACTGGCTACTATTGCTGCTACTGTTGCTACTACAACAGCTACTACTACTACTACTACTACTACTACTACTACTACTACTACTACTCCGGCTACCACTACCGCCACTACTGTTACTGCTATTACTACTACCACTAGTACTATTACTACCACTAGAAATATGGTTTACATAAATAAACGCTCAACAACTGAAAATACTACGCAGAAACTGATGGTATTACCAATTCTATTACTTTTTTCCCACTAATTCTACTACTACTACTAACAAATTCTACTATTACTGCTACTCATGCTACAACAGTAGCGTGCAATAAAGGAATATACAAACTTTGATGGATGAATACCATTACAGCTATATAACTGCTAATAGTAGTACTAGCACTACTTTCCTCCCCCAGATGAGAAAACCAAATTCCCCAAAGAAACTGGAACTGGAACCCATTACAGAGCCATGATGGATTATGAAAAATTACACAAACTCCGGTATTTATGCGAGAGAATATAATTTGGAGACATGTTTTATTCATGACAGATGTGTTTGTGACCCGTTACCAAGGACTGTCTCTGAAGGATCTGTGCGCTAACTCTACTGAGAACATTCGTACTCAACGCAATCATCAGACTACTCTAATCACATTAATAATGACAATCAAGTATTCCCATGACAACTGCAAACATGCTGAAGGTTACTACTACTACTGTTACTACTACTGCCTTTAAGTGATATGTAACTGAACTGGGAACATAATCAGAACTTACTTATTAGACTGAAAATAATTTGATTTTTTAATGATTCATGCAGTTGTTATTTATAACAGTAACGACTACTATTACTACTAGTACTACTGTTGCTGGTGGTCCCGCTGCCATTACTTCTACTCCAACTCCTCCTTTTCCTACTACTACTACTACAGCTACAGCTAGTACTGCTTCAGCAAACAAGTTGAATATCCATACTACTACTTCTACTATGACTATAACTACCACTATTCCTATACTACTATTACTACACAGCCTCCTCCTACTACAGCAACCAAAATGAATATTGATAGTACTTCTACTACTATATTACTACTATTACTCTACTTGTCCAAATTCTACAACAGCAAACAAGTTGAATATTCATACTACAACAACTACTACTACTACTACTACTACTACTACTACAACTACTATTACTACTACTAATTTTCAGTGATCCTCCTTCCCTTCCTTTTTGTCATACTACTATTACAACCACTACTACAGCAAGTAATTTGTATATTGATACAACAACTTCTTCTACAACTACTATTACGACTACACATGCTCCTGTTACTACTATAGCAAAGAAGTTAAATATACATACCACTACTACAACTGTCTACTACTACTGTCTACAACTGTCTACTACAACTATACTATTAACTATACGATTATTACTCCTCCTACTACAACCATTACTACATCAAACAAGTTGAATATTATGCTACTACTGTTAAGTGATTTCTTATTACTTGTACTACAATCGTACTTCAAACTAATCCCACTGTTACTACTCTATAAAAGTGCTAAAGCTATTACTATTACTACTTCTACTATATTACTAGTATTACTCCTCCTCCTCCTACTGCTGCTGCTGCTACTATAGCAAACAACCCGAATATTGATACTACTTCTACTGTTAAGTGATTTGATTAACACTATTACCTGTACTACAATCGTACTTCAAACTAACGCTACTGTTAAGTGCCATAAAAGTGCTATAAAAGTGCTAAAGCTCTTACTACTACTACTACTTTAGCTCCTAGTACTCGTATTACAGCTCGTACTATAACTATCGCCCTGAAGTGCAGCCACCTACGGCCCATAGCTGCCATTCTGTGCCTTTACACCACCTGCACTCCTCTCTGGCAATAACACAAAGTAGATTAGCAAACTACAATATACAGAGCCATAAACGTAATAATGGCGGGTGATGATTTCTTTCTCTATTGCTTCTATTGCAATAAAAGAGCGTTATGAACCTCTAAATCTGGCTATAAGAACCTGCCGAGATAATAGATGGAAGATAATTCATCATAATAACGCTCGCTGTATGGAAATATGGGAGAAAAACCTGAGAAAAAATGGAAATGAGCCTGCAGCTGACAGTGTGTAAGGGGCCCGAGTGACAGCCACTAATCGGTGATGCTACGGGGTTGACGGAATAACGCGGTTGGCTCCAGATTGAAAAAAAAAAAAAAAAGCGAGCTAGCATCTGTTCCCCATTTTACTACAGTCCGCTCCATTACCTGAAAGTGTAATTAATTCCCCTTTCATGAAAATTGTATTAGTGGAAATGTTAGCGGACCTGTGCACCTCGCCGGGGACCTTCCATTCATCACAGTATCCATGTGACACAATGGGGTGTATTTTTAGACCGGTGACACCTCTTCAGTGAAGTTAAATTATGCATGGGTCCCACTGATCACCCTGTGCTTAAACAAGAGCAGTAAAAGTGTAAGTACGGATAATGATACGCTAATGTTTTTAAGGCTGAATATTGGCCAAAATGTCTTTTAACTATGTAATAATTCTGGCTCCTCGTCCAAAAAACATCATCTGGAGTTCGTGTTCTTTCATTTATGTTATGTTAATTTAATGTATATGACTCAAAATGCTCTGTTCCGCCTACTCATCACTGTTTTTAAAGATCATCCACCCACCTGCATCCACATAACTTCATATCACCTTGAATGTCATATCTTCTGTTTATTAAAGGACATTATGCAACTTTGATTTTCTAAGGTTTTATCCATGTTATAATGTAGTCAAAAATATATCTAAAATTGTATTGAACTATCTTAAAGCTAGTTTTGTGAATCCTCTGAGCACTCAAAAAACAAACAAACAAAAAAGGTTTTAAATTTACCAGGATTGTGACATCAAATAAAGACAAAACAATGCATATGACTTCTATTTTAGTTCTAAATTATTACATTAACTTAAAAAAACCCCCAAAAAAACCCACTTATTCAATCCACATTTTTCATAATGTAAAATGTATTTTGCCTCAACACTTTCTTATTCTTACATGGATAATTACGCAGGTTACTAGCTTTTCTACTTCATCATATTACTGTACATATCACAGTTACAAAATAGCTAGCACTATTGTTTAGTGCTACAAACAGCTAGCACGATTGTTTTGATCTAATATAAACTGTCTTTAAAATGTGGAAAACAACAAACGAGCATGCTAACAGTGCACTTCCCCTAACAATAAAACAGTTTATAATTAGATGCAGTCTGTACTCACATCTGTACTGAGATAAGACAAATTTTGCTCAAATACAAAAAATACAAGAGCACAAGAGACGTTAAAGTGCCTCTGACAGGCTGGACTACCCATTTGACTAAAAACAATTAAGAATGGTTATTTTCTGAGGTTTTTCAAAAAACTACTTTCTTTCACAGTTTGGGAAATTCTCCTGACTGTTTGGAAATCCTGACATCATGCAAGGAAATTTCATAACTGTTACCAAAGAGCTATGCCATACAGTGAGCCAAATCTTCGTTAATGTGCACAGAAATAGTTAGTCCACAAATAAAAATACAAAAAAATGCCTTTACTTTCTTGAAACAATCTCCATAAATACATCTTCCATACATATTTCCTCTTGACTGGTGTAAAACTGTCATTTATATTTACAACAGGTATTATCCCATCAAATTGAGAAGCAATCAGAGAACCATCAAAACCTGTTCTACACACTTTATGTATAAAAAAGAGCAATGACTAAAGCTTTCTAAAAATACTCCTACAAACCCACAAGGCTTTCTTTCATTCAAACGATATCTATAACCCAAAGTGGCAACACAGTGTACGGTCCAGACATGACATACCCGCAGGTCATGCACTTTTCATGCTCTCATAAGCATTACTCAGCCTTAGTCATGTGACGCCGTGGGCACATACGCACACACAACACACACACAACACACAAACACACACTCTACACCACACAGTCTTAAGGGTGACTCATGCAAGGGAAAAGAGACTATTTAGACGTTTCCTCTCATCGTTTCCTCCCTCTGTCTCCAGCTCTCGTCAAACAAACTTCACAAGACAAGGCCAAGTCTGCGCAAAGTACCACCGCCAACGTAGTCTGTTTTCAGTTCTGAGCTATTTTGAACTCTTCACAGTTTTTTAGAGAGCTATAACAGGAAATACAACCTTACAGATGCACTTGTTGCATCTGTTTTTTTTAAGATTTCAGTTCGTGTTGTTTTTAGCGCCGTGTTTGGTCTTTCAGAAGTTGTCATAGCTGAACACAGATGGGGAGTAAACAGTAGCACATTCCAAATTACTGCGCCTTGAGTAACCTTTTTGAAGAAATTCCAAAATTCTAAAAACGATTTTCAAAGAACCTTTTAATAAACATTTTTCAAAGTAATATCTTTCTTGTATTGCCTTAAGTTAATTTTTCTTTTTTTCACCCTATCCTCCGTTTGTTAAAGGACATGTATTATGCAAAATTGAGCTTTTAATCATATTATAACATAGTCAAAAATATACCTGAAGTTGTATTTAACTCCCTTAAATCTGCTCTTGTGATTCCAGCTTTTCTCTGAACACTCAAAAGACACGTGACATCAAATGAAAAACAAAAAATGTATGAGTTTTATTTTAGTTCCATTAAATTTAAATTAAAAAACAAAACCGCTAGCCTTTCTACTACATTATGTTTATTTTGAAGGTGCACTATGTAACTTTTTTGGGGGGTTTCTTTGGGTGCTTGTTGCCATGGATATACAGTATGGATTCCATGTCATAAAGTATAACATTAAACAGCTCTATTTTGCATTTATTGAATTACAGGTGGTTTTATAGCTCAAAAATACCTAAAAAAAAAAAAAAAAGACGTTCTGACTGTGAGTGGGGTCGCCTCTCAACAGATCTGACCTATAACTTGGTCTAATTTGGTCTCCTTTCCATTTGACGGAAAAGTTACACGATGCACCTTTAGGTATTGGGTGCTACCATATTTCATAACAGACTTCCATTGTTCCACCAACACCTACTGCTTTGGAATCCCCTCTTCATTTCGCCAGACGCCTGCACTGAGCTGAACTTTTTCCACCCTAAAAATGGCACCCTCTCGTTTTATTACATCACTCCATCCACCGGTGTTTGATTTCCACTCGTCTCTTTTCTGCCGGCTCCTCTCGTATGTGGATGCCTCTCCTCGCATTGATTTTCCCTTTCAGAGCCACTCCTGGGCACCGCCGGACGCCATTGTTTCCATCAACGTGTCCGCCGCTGATGATGTCACCGGGGGACCCCTGCCCTCCAGATTCATCAAGCACAGATAATTACAGTATTCCGTGTTGTAATTACTCATCTTAGAGATATGAAGTGGGTCAATGGCAGGACAGTGGCAAAATTAATACTACTAAGAGTACTACGAGACCACTACACCTATTACTAATACCACTATAGATACACTTGTCGTATCTAGTTTTGATATATATTTTGATATAAGTTCTGCGTTCTGGGTAGTTCTAAGAAATATTACAAGCACTGCTACAATGGTACTACTACTATTACTACTACGGCTACTACAAAATATTGCAAATACGTATAATTAAGTTGATTTTCCGATTTGTTTATGCCAGATGCCCTAACTGTAACACAGATACACATGTACGCTTGTATGCAGTTTTGATAAGTTAAAAGTTCTTGTGTTCTGAATCGTTCTGAAACACTGACGTGTAAAATTCTCACCACTATAACGCACATTAGAAAATAGTAAAGCAATACTACAACTACTAAGACAAGGGTACTATTAGTATTTGCTACTACAAAAGATTGTTTCGAAATATGTATTATTAGGTTGGCATTTTCAATTACTATTATACATTTTGACAGAATTTGGCAGACTTTGTTTATGTCAGATGCCCTACTTGTCACAACGAGCCACATATTAGAAGAATGGGCAATTTGGGTGAAGTGTCTTGCCAAGGGACTTAAAAATAGAATATATAATACAGTTAAGGAAATTTAAACTGACAACCCTCTGGTCTGGGAGCAAATTGCAATACTGTTTCTCCATCTAATTTGATTACGTATTAGGAAATGTTGCCATGACAATATATTTAATTATATTTATCTACACAAGAGAACTACAAAATCTTTATATTTTTTTTTCTTTATTTTTCCATGCATGTAAATTTTGCCATGCCATGTAAATCCACCTAATAATTGTAAAGATCTATAAAATATGAAATAGTGATTATTACTACATGCTCTAGTGTAATAAAATTTGTCTGAAAAACGACTGCGTTTTGTATTATTATTCATCACTGTACACTGTGGTGGGTCTTGGAAGTGGGTCAAACGCAAGACAATAGCGTCAGAAAAAAGTAATTTCTCTTGCTAATTGGTAGCATACTCAGATGAGAAGGAAAAACAGGAAATGTATGGTAGGGCTTAGCGGTAGCGGGCTGTGTTAGCATGTGCTAGGTAAACACAGCGCTGGCTCAGTGGCGTTTTCGAAAAGGAAGTGCGTAATTAGTGGTTGTTTGGCTGGTCAGAGCTGCGCGGCTGGGCTTGTTATCTTTGCTAAGTGCGGCAGGTTTCACTGTTTCCATGTTCCTCCACAAAAAAGGAAGTCAGGCTTTGTCAGTGGTAGACTTAACCTTGAGATTAGCATCAAGACGAATTAGCGCGCTAGGTAAACAAACATGGGCATTCTTGTGTCTTTCATGTTTCAGTGTGAACAAAGGAGGTCAAGCTACGGAAGACAAAAAGGTCATTCAGAAAGGTTTCAAAGGGAAACAAGGAAACATATAAAATGAAAGATAAAATAATAAAGTTTAAAAAAACAAAAAAAAAGACAAACTGCATTTCTAAGACCTAGTTTAGTTTAAACATTCCTAGAAAATGCTATATTTGTTATAATATAATTTGCTATAATTTATTATCTTACACTGTATGGCATAAAACACATCCAATTTCAAGGAGAATGTTACAAAAAAAATGTTTTAACTTTATATTTTCAGGTACTGGTGATGTGCCACGTCCAGAAAGAAACATTTTAATTAAAACCTGGAAATTAACTTTTAAATTCACAAATAACCCTCAAGAAGAACTATTAGTTGAGATAGTCCATGCTTAAACAATGTGACCTATCTATGACAACCTGCAGCAGATAACTTGTGCAAATTTCTTTTTAATGTTATATTTTCAGGTACTGGTGATGTGCCACCCCCAGAAAGTTACATATTTTTTGCACATTTTAATTTAAACCTGAATGGAATACCTTTTAATTCACAAATTACTTACAAGTGGAAATATTAGTTGAGGTAGTCCATCCTTAAACAATTTGACCTGTCTGTTACAAACTGCAGCTGATAACATGTGCGCCGGGATAGAGTAATCCTCCATGAAGCATATGTACTGCTCATTGGCAAGAAGATTGAAGATAATGACAGGAGCCATTGCAGCTAAATTATAGATAGGACGCAGAGAGAAATCAGGCGAGAACTGCTATCTACGCACAGCCATATGGAATATCGCTACTGTATATTACTGGCTAAAGAGGCTTTCAGGTATTGACAGTGGGCTTCTCTCAAAGACGCGGTAAATTATTCATGCGTGTGCGATCAATGGCCCGGGACAGACACACTCAGGGCTAGCTAGCATTGCCAGCGTCAACCATAGAGTCTCCCATGCAGTCATATCCTGTCTGCCAGATTCTGAAAGCCATCGCAAACATTATGTCAATCGGCCCTAGAATCGTCCCCTGTGGAGCACCTTGTATAGAGTTTCGAGCCACTGGGGACAAATGTGGACTTGAATTTACCCAATGTGCAGAGTTCATAAAGCAAAGACAGTCTAGTCAGGGGGTAAATGTGCATTTATAATTCATGAGCGCTGCAGTTTGTCAATTTGGCTAAATGTAAAAGATAATACAGTAGAAAATAAAAGCTTTTGTTTTAGCAGGAATAATATTAGCGTTGCTTTAGTAATGTTAGTGCTTGTAAAAAATATACTGTAAACTTTAAAATAGAGGCTACAGTACTTAAAATACTACTTTCATCCAGCAATTAAAAGGTTTCAGATTGTTTATAATGCCTTTGTGCAAGACACTTCAGTCACCACTTCTAATATAAATGCATTTTTATTATTTTATTTTATTTTTCTATTCTGTATTTTTGCATTTTTAGTCTTAATAAAGAATGAAAAAACTACATTCACAATGAAAAATAAAAAGTTAGTATCTACTTAAAGTGATAGTATGTAACTTTCTGGAGGTGGAAGGTCAGCTTCCATGGTAACATAAAGTTAAAACCATATCTCAGAATATTATCCATGGAGATAAGTAAGTTTTAAAACAGCATTTCCATGGAAACAAGCAGGAAAAGACTAAATAAATCAGGTTTTTGGAAATGCAAGATCACTCACAGTAAGAATGCATGGAAAGTTACATACTACGGCTTTAATTAACAATTAAACAGATTAACTACTTACAAATCCTGAATCATTATTAATAATTCTTGACTGTGTTCGTTTTAATTGAAGCTTTTGTTCATGCTTTATTAATGCTAATTAAAGACGTGATCACCATTTTTATTTAAAATTTAATACTGAAAATATTAAAAAATGTTGCCCTACACCGCCATTTTTATTTTGTCAATTAATTTGCTGAGGTAAAAGATTATTTTCATACTTTTGTGCTTTATATAAATCTGTTTATATTTTTTCCTTTACATGAGCCACATGTAGCTTCAGCACTATTGTCACATCTCTCATTTGGCTCGTAACAAAATGAAAGGAGACAAAGATGGAGAGAGCGAAGGAGAGATGAAAAGAGAAAGAGAGCGAGCCCGGCTGTACGTCCCTCTTTGGGTAATTAGATTGCTGTGGTTGTGCATTGAGTGCCGGGTTAGCCAGGTCATTAATCAGCCTGTGTGGAGATGGACAGATGTCTTTGAGCGGGCCAATAATCCTCCAGAAACAGCCTTTCAGAGCCCACCACTGCTTTGTAGCCCTCCCAGCATTCTCCTGAACAAACGCAGGGTCGATTTGTGCATACTCTCTCTCGCTCTCTCCAAATGTACTCATGTTTTTTTCTGTCGTTCGCTTTGAAGCTTAAGAGGTTGAACAGCAAGGATCCAAGCGGTGAAATGAAATGAAGCCCTTCGACGTAAAGAAGTTTTCCAAATAGGGTGAATTGGGCGAATGCTTTAAGAAAATATTTATCTTAAAATGGCTGCAACCAATTTTTCTGTGTAGCAGAGCAAGATTTAGTCTGATATTACACAAAATTGACTCTTGTGAGCTTTAAAACATGACAGTTGTGTTTTGATTGCATTTTGTTTCATTCAGACATGTTAGTGTAATCCTTTATTGTTAGTCTGTCAACATATCCCCAAAGCAAATGCTCTCTTCCACCTTGTGATGTCATATTGTGGTAGTTTTCCAAGTGAACAGCTCCTTTTACCTATAGTTCAGTAGAGTTTAGAAATTCCCAAGCTGAAATCATCCAGGTGATTCTAGTGAATGTGTTTGGAGTTTAAAAACACAGTGGAGCACTTCCTGTATTACCACATGACATCACAAGGTGGAAAAGAATATTTTCAGAATTAAACAAAATAGAACTGCAGGTCTGTTTGTGATGAGAAAACAACATAAGAACATAGATCAGATAATAGTGTAATATGGGCCCTTTAAGTAGGCCTTAAGGCTTTAATTATTGAGTGTTTTTATTGCCAGAGAACCAGGAAGTGGACAATTAGCATGTTAGTTGTTTCCAATATGGAAAAATGTTTAAATGTTTAATGTTTTAAAAATGTTGAGAAAAGTTGAAATGCTTATAAACTCAGTTACCATGGTGAATAATTAGGATGCTCAGAAGTGGTCAGAAGTGACCAATGCAAACCCAATGAACTAGTTCTGTTTTTCATGTCTGACACAGTAAAAATCATGTACAGCAAATTTAAGAAGTGCAGACTGGTGACTAATGCCTCACACAAGAAGGTTCCGGGTTTGATCCCTTGTTCCCGGGCCTTTCTGTGTGGAGTTTGCATGTTCTCCTTGCGTCTGGGTGGGTTTCCTCTGGGCATTCCAATTTGCCCCATCAACCCAAAGCATGTACCACAGGTAAAACCCTCCTGCTAAGATGGTTCTGACGAAGACTAGCAACAAGATCACGGAGCCCACTGCTGCTGAGATGGCCCTGCCACATTAAAGGGTGAGTCAAATGCAGCAAACACATTTCCCCACGGGGATGATAAAGTATAATAAATAAATAGGTTCAGTGCTCTCCGTGCTCTCTATGGGCAGCATTAGGGAGAAGGCCGAACAATGGTGACTTTGCGAGTGAAGTAAACATGTTTACAACATGGCCATACAAAAGAGCTCTTGATGGAAATTTAAGGCTAAAGTGAAGTATTATGATTTTGACCATGACTCAGTCTCTTAAACAGTTAAATGGTATTTAGAACTGTCAACTCTGGAAATCTTTTCTCAGAGTTTCTCAGAGTCGGGCTGCAGCTACATTCAGTATTCTTAATAGCTTTGCCATTGTCTTTTCATGGATCTCAACATTTTTAACCAGGACTAAACCAGAACTAAACCGCGATTTACCCAGAACTAAACCATGAGCTACATCAAAACTAAGCTATGATAACTGTAGTTGAATCAGGGCTAAATCAGATTTAAACCAAGACTTAACTATGCCTTAACTAGACATAAACTGAATCAGGACTAAACCAGGTCTAAACCAGAACTAAACCATGAATTACATCAAATCTAAACTAGGATAATCATGGCTGAACTAGCGCTAAATCAGTACATGAAGAACTACCTAAAAACCTGGACTTAACCAGGTCAAACCAGAACTATACCAGTACCAAACCAGGCTCTAACATCCCCAACCATGGACCCAACCAGGACTATCAACAAGATGGATAAGATGACAACAAATCTGGACACACAATAGAAAACCAAGACAAATTAAACGCAAATGAACAAGCTAATTTTTGTGAAAAACGCTAATTCGTTTCTACGACAAACGATCATAGAATTAAAAAAAGAAATGACCAGATTACTATGCAAGAGGCGGCGCACTAGGGTGATTTGTACGTGCTGCTGGGTGGTTCAGGCTTGTTGCTTCCGCCGTGGACATCCCTAATTTAACAGCTCTGAAGAATTCCACTCTTTTTTTAATACCACTTGTGATAATTAGACCTCAACCGTTTCGAGAGCGCGTCGTCAAGTGCGTCTCTCTCATCGCAAAACATAAATTATGGGATGGCCGGGGCGCTTGGATCGTCTGCAGGGTTTCCAAATGAGAAATTAGAATTGGAGACAAAAGAGGCGTTGGAGTGTTTTGATGGGATTAGCATCGGGAGGAAAAGAAGCTAACCCATTAGTGAGACGCCTCCTTGGAAATTTGGGTTTTAGTGGCAAATCAAATGGGCGATATGATCAATACGCAGAGGGTGGAGAGGGCGGAGAGGGTCGGGAGTGGGGGTGAATCGTTGAGTTTCTCCAGTAATGTGCGCTGACGGAGCTAGGTTTGAGGTTTAAGAGCTACTCTGGCTAAGAGAGGCCGGTCAATGGTGCTAAAACAGGTCTCCAGTGAGGTTTGTAAA
>KN506585.1:2936-13943 GCA_000787155.1 Scartelaos histophorus
AGCCTCCTGGACTTCCTGTTTGGCACGCGGCAGCTAGCGTGTTAGCTATGTCCATTCATATATATGAGTGAAATACAACTCCAGGTATGTTTTAATGAGTAATGTTATACCTTGGTGAACAGCTTTAAAAAGTTTGTTTGAGATAATGTTCTGTAATGTTCTGTAAATTGGCAAATTGTAATTTTTTTCTCATTATATTGGAATATCAATATTAACAGACTAAAGAGCTGAAATCCATTACCTTCTCTGGTGGAATGACGTCCCAGTGGAAGGGTTTGGTTAGATTCGTCTGTGCCTTTGGTTTTATGGGGAGGGGAGGAGGTATAGGAGGAGGGGGAATGAAGGGCTGAGGAGGAGGAGAAGCGAAGGCTGCAGGGGGAGGTGGAGTAGAAGGCGTCGGAGAAGGTAAGGCTGGATCTTGAGGTTGCGTGTGCGAATCGTTGTGGGAATTTGGTACGTCACTTAATCGAGGTGGCAGTGTAGGAGCAGTGGGAGAGTCGGGGTCTAGGATAACAGTAGAATGGGGACTAAAGGGCGACTGCGGGAGAACATTGATTGCAGCTTTGATGGTTTTCAGTGAGTTTAGAACAGCATTTTGGTTGCCAGGTTGAGGGCTAGCGAGAGGGAGTGTGCTAGAACCTGGTCCCGATTGGTTTGGAGAGCTTGGACCAGATGAAAACACACGAGGTTTTGGCACCGGTTTAACTACCGTGCTGTAAATAGGTTCTATGTTATCACTCGGGGAAGTTGCATTATCCGCGTCATTATTAGCCACTCCGCTAGCCGGTTCTTGCTCCGTTTCGCTATCCTCCTCCGCTATGCTAGTGTGTCGTAGTGAAGTCTCAGGTCGGCCCATGTCAGATTTCCTTTTCCAGTCTGTGCACAGTTTGTCGATGGCCTGGACCCAGGCGTCGCGCTCACTTTTCACAGAGCTGGAGATGTTTCCGGTCTCGTGTGGAGGAATTCTGAAACTGTAGGCAAACAGACAAAAAAAAGTCAACATGGGTTACATAATAATAAGATATTCCAGAGTTGCAACATACAGTTAAAGAAGCAGCAGGAGAATAGACATGTACATAAAAACATCAAGATAAATGACAAATAAAAAGTACATTTAAATCTAACCAAATGAGACATGTTATTCAAGAATAGGTTCAAGATTTCAGTGAGCGCCATTGTCAAAGCAGTTAAAAATGTCATGTCAATATTATGATCTGTTCTAAAAAGTCCTTCAGCTCAGGAGTGATCACAGAAATATTAGTATACCAGTATGCGCTTCTGATTATGGAATATAATACAGAACTGTGGGAAACTAAAGACTCTAAGATTCTTTTACTTTAAAACACTTCAAGGACATTTGACAATTGTGTAGACCAAATTAAATAAGATAAGATAAGGTAACACAAGATAAATATGCGTATTCTGCATGATTTGATCAAATGAATCAACATGTGAATACACAACCACTGTTTTTTTTACTTTCTTTCTTTTTTTACATTATTTTACTTTAAAACCCTTTAAGGTCATTTGACACAGTATATCAAAGTCATTGTGCCGATAGAATTAAACAATATATGAACACACATTTTACATTTCATCAACATGAAAGTTACTTTCATGCTCTGAGAAAAATGTGTGTAGGGGATCGATAACTGGATACATTTATTGCACACAGCCTATTTCCTTATTTTTTAGGCAAATCCAGTCCATCTTATTTTCAGTGTACAATTCAATCATGGTCACTTATTTGTTTTACATTTTTATCATTCTGTTGTATTAAGACTTATAATTTTTACTTTTTTACATTTTTTTTTTCAATTTCCAAACTTCACAGTCCAAGCCTTATTACTCATTACTCATTTTCTATATTTTTCACAACTTTCAGAGCTATTATTGTAATGCAACAACTAGCATACTAATAGTACGTGATTATCCAAAAATAAAACACTTTTAGATAAATAAACCGTTTATACATTTTATCTATACTAGGGGAAGACAAATGTTGCTCAGTTACATGACCAAAAATCATTTTTTAATATATAGTGATAACTATATATTAAAAAACGTTGCATTAGCACACATGACTCACTGGTATTCATTTTTGATGGTGCTGAGGCTGAAGGTCTCTGGGCTCTGTGTTTTTTGGACTCTGGTGTTTCCGTCCGACAGGTGAATCACAGTGGAGACAGGGGGCGCTGTCTCTCCCTCCGCTGTGGTTCTACGTTTGGCGGGGACCATGACCAGCTGACCAGGGTGGAGCTGCACCTCATACCTGAAAGACCAAATCAATCAGGGCGCTACACAGGAATACAGGTCCAGTTAATACATTTTAGACATGTTTTAAGTGCAACGTGACAGGTTTTCAGGTCTTTTTCTACTATGTCTTGTTTCAAAGCTATTAAGTTAGTAAGAATAAAATACAGGAAGTCACAGAGTCATAAAATTGAATCCCTTACAGATAATTTGTTCCATTAGACCTTCAATTTTAAATACCACCGGATTTTGAATTGTTTAACTCTGAAAAAATATGTTTGAATTAGTTTTGTTCAGCACAAATATTTCCAAGTTCTCAGTTTCAACTGTCAAAATTCAGAGTGTAAAATTTGCAGTGAAAACACCAAAGATCCAAGATGCCAAGACAGAAGCAATCGATCCTGTGTGAGTGAGGCAATCGATCCTGTGAGTGAGGAGGACAGAGGCTGTTTCCTATTGGCTGTTCTCATCTGTGGGCGGGGCTTACCCTTAAGAAATACAAGTGATGAGGTTTTGATGAGGCTAATTCTAACCAATCAGATTGCTTCACTGCACCGTTTCCTGTTTGTTACTAAGTTAGATTGGATAACTTTGGATCAATTGTTTCTGCCTTGTCATTTTGTTGCAAATGTCACATTGAATTTTAACTGTTGAATTTGAGGGCTTGAAAATATTTGTGCCGAATATTTAAAAGGTGAATTTTTAATATTTATTTTTAAACACTTCAAAAATGTATACTTAAAATTTCAGCAACTAAAATTCAAAATAAAAATAATTCAAACATATTTTTAAAAATTTAAAGTTAAAAATTCAAAATGATAAATTCAGTGGTATTTAAAATTTTAAATCTGATGAAACAAATTATCTTCCATAATCTACTCCACTCACTATGTCGACACAGAAAATTCACAAAATGTCAGTTTACACTTCAGTGAACAAAATGTGAACTCCCCATTTTAAACAGTAGTTATCATTAGACTAATTTAAATAAATTATAGTCTTATTAACATCAGCCTTAGTTTTCTGTATTATACTCACTTGACCCATCTGAAGGAGGCCAGCCCGCCCCTGTGCAGCAGCAGTACCCCCTCTCGGACACTCTGCGGCGCTGTGGAGGCCTGAGGAGTTTCTGCACTCCCCTCTTCATGAGCCGTGTAGATGTTTCCATAAATGATCTTATTCACCAACTCCATCATCTGGAACAACAGAAGATGACACACAAAGAGGAGGAGGAGAAATATTAAAAGGTGCTCTGTTTTTGGGAGGGACAATACCATCTGCTTGGTTTTAATGGTTTTAATTATAATAATGTCTTCCAATTCCCACCCCACACATCATATTCACACTACAGGGTGAGTGAAGTGTCTTGCCTACGTTTTTGTTTTTAAGTGGTTGTCAATCCACAGATTTGACCTGCAACATAACCTGGTTGTGTTTAATGCAATACTGTGATAGCATCTCCATAGAGACAGCAGGGTTCAGATTCTCTATACAAAAAGTTACACAGTGATTTTTAAGGATAGTGACAATATCCTGCTTAAAGGTTACATAGAGAATTTTCCAAGGAAAGAGAACTACAGTGACAGTTTGTCCTTTTTCAAATAAGTAGCCTAAGTGGAAGCGCCTCCTCCTAGAAATCATGCTAGTTTACAGCCGGCACTTGTTCAGAATTGCTGTTGAACTTCCCTGTCCAGAAGTAATTTAGCTCCAACGCATCACTCTTTAGACACGCCGTCTGCTTCAGTGACACCAACGCTGGAAGAAATCTCCGAAAATCACCTTAGTTTAGCTTTTTTTTTGCAGCTAATTGGTAGTGGATTCTTGCCTTCTATTGCAACAAACTTTGTGCAAACTGCGAGTAAGCTACAGTTGGAAAAAAGCTGCTAAGAAATGCTGTGAAATGCATAAGAGGCGTATGTAAACCACATAATCCCAGCACATCAGTTACGCTAGAAACATTGGGAGTTTGATTGACAAGCCAACGGATAATGAGGCAGTCCCACTACGTCCACAGTTGTTGAAATGTCATTCTTTTTTGTCTGGTCATCATAATTACAAGACCGCTGCATCTCTATAATGCCATTTCGGATGTTTATTGACTGTTAAAACAATAAAAAATCCTCCATACATCCTTTAAATGGCCAAGTTTTATTTTTTTTAAATGATCTTTGTATCTGTATTAAATGCTGTGATGTCATCTGAAAACCCAGCAGGTATGATTTATGTTCAGACCTTGTATTTGTCCTCCATAGACGTGGCCTCCAGCTCGTAGTCATGGTGACCTCTGAAGGAGATGGAGAACCTGGAACCTGCTCCGTCGTCGCAGCTCTTCACGATGGAGAAGGGCAGCTGCCTTTTGACGATGCCCTTCTCGATACTGCACAGGAACTTGGAGCTGAAGTCGAACTAAACACAACACAGGACATTCAGTCGTTATGAGAGGCTGAACTCATTATTAATCAATTACGGATTAGGTAAGTGGTACTATATGTTTAAAACTGTAAGACATTTAAAATTAACTAAGACAGAAGCCTTTCATTACAGCTAAATTAAAGATTACAACCAAACTGATATGGAATAATGTAGTGTTTTGGTTCTTGAGACGATTATCAGAAAGCAGAACAGGCCTCATACTGGATGTATCCTTCATTTGGGGTTGCCAGTCTCAACGCTGAAGTGCTGAAAGTTGGTTTAAACCTTAAATAAAGTGCCTATGATGGACTGGACTACTTACTGCTTTAAGTTAAGAGGATCCCCAACAACTTAGATATATTTCCCTTAAATGTTAATGTTAATGTCCTTAAATCCCCTTAAACATTGGCGTCAGTAATAAATACGTAATACCAAAAAACCTCCAAATGAACATATTTTAGTTTTTTCTCTTTTTTATGTTCATTTGGATGTTTTTTGGTATTACGTTTACGACACCAACGTTTATCATTTAAGGGACAGTATGTCAAAGTAGTCGGGGATCCTTTTAAGATCATTATGTGTAAGATTTTACACACAAATTATACTTCTTTTTCCGAGTTTGAGTTTTTTTTAGTTATAACATGTTTACGTCCTGGTTGGAAATCATGACATCACCTGTTACCTAGGAGACCGAGCCAAAACGTACACAGAAATTGTAAAATATGAGAACACACCTTTATTTAGTTGAAAAATGTCAGAAATTTGGCACTTTCTATAATCTTCAACATATTTTTCAACTTTTCTTCATAAATTTCTTCTTGATTGGTATAAGATAAGAAGAATTTACATTTATAACAAGTATTAGCTCACCAAATTAAGTCAAAATTAGAGAGTCATAAAAATTTGTCGTACGCACTTTAAGGTAGAATTTTCATAGCTTTTTTAGCACTGCCTACTTACAGTTCCTTTAAAGCTCTAAACTTATCAGAGCAGGTTTGGTGAAGATTGTGCAGACGTGCATGTGTAAAAACCTTAGATATGTTTTTTATGAGGGAACGTTACATAAAGGGTTATAAGCTCAAACATGTTATATTTGCACAAATCTGCAGAAAGCTGAAATAAAAAGTGAACTGACCTGAATAACGCGTTTCTGCCACCTGTAACGCCCATGTTTGTGAACACTGAAGTTGTACAGGGTCTGCTCCGGCTCCTGCAACTACAGCCAAGACATCTGAGATTAAACAATTATTTGCATCACAATTTAAATTATGTTTATTTGAAACATTTAAAGTGCCCATATTACGCCATTTCCTAATCTATGTTATAATGTTTCCTCATCAAACATACCTGGAGTTGTGTTTTGTTTCATTCACACATGTTTAAAGCAAATCCTGAGAGTTCTTCTCACAAACAGAAAAACTCTGTCCCACCTTGTGATGTCATGTGGTACTACAGGAGGTGCTCCACTGTGTTTTTGAACTCACAAACCTTCACACACCTTTGCTAGAACCATATGCGTAATGTCAGCTCTGGAATTGCCGATTTTTACTGAATTAAAAGTCAAAAGTCAAAGGTAGCCATTGACTTGAAAACCCCCGCATCATCACAAAATTAAACAGAGGATTTTGAGAGAAAAAACAGAAATGTGGCCGTTTGCTGCAGGTTTTCCAATCAGAGAGAACAGGTAGACGGCGCTCTTGGAAAAAGGATCAAAACTTTAAACACAACGAAATCCAGGAGCTCCTAAAAAGTAAAAGTTGCACGAGGAAATAGAGTTAAAAGGCCTTTAGTTTAATGGCCCAACTGACATGTTTCCACCATGACTTCATCAGGGCTTAAAAAATTGAGCAAGGGCGTAGCCTTTAAAATAAACACCAACCAAGATGCTACTACTACTACTACTACTACTACTACTACTATTCCAGACTGTCAATGTAAATGTCTGTGTTGAAAGAATAATTTTAGAAGTAAAACCAACCTTTCATTTGAAGGATTTATGTCTGAGCTGCAGCAGCAGTTGTACTTCCTGATAGTGGTGGACTGATATCTGAGAAAATAGTCCCTCAAAATGCGAGGAGTCAGGCGGTGCACAGTTTTTTCTTTAATTTATGAATCCAGAAAGCTTCTATTTGATTTAATTTTTTATGTCGAAGCAGAGCGTCATTACTATTATGATTTTAATGTCGAGCCATTGGGTAGTTCTGGTTCTTTACTCTGATATTTGTGCAATACCTCATGTGAAAAACAAAATACTTTATATACTTTATAAAATGAGTAGTATTACATTTTGAGCTTTGTAGATGTAGACAGAATGAAACAAAACACAACTCCAGGTCTGTTTTTGAGGCGGTAACATCATTAAAACATGTCATAAAGTTCACAACAGTAAATTTTCTGCACTTTAAACCTATTAATCTTGCATTTATTCAATTAAAAGTGTGTTTCTAAAGACAAACATAATGCCATTTTGTGGAATATATCAGGCAATGCATTAACACAGACTCTCATTAGAAATTAGAAATGACGTAACCCTTTAAATCATTTACATTTTGGTATTGCACCGTCACGAATGATGTAATTTCGAGATTATCTGTGGAGATAATCTTTGACTCTTCTGGGTTACGTACAGGCACAAGTCACATTCCTATTTTCTTATTATCAAACACAGAAAGACATGCGAGCGCCCAAACCAAAAGAACAAGAAGAACGGCTCATAAACAGGACAGTTCTGTGAGGACAAAGGCCTGGGTTAGTCTGCGGAGCTGAAAGTGATTAGTGCAAACAGGTTCTGAGAAAGTGGAACACAAACACAATACAAAGGTAATTATAAGGTTTACTTACTGTGACGTTATTCGCTGGAATCTAGGGTAAGAATATTACAAATCAATACAAAATCCCAATGGCTGCAAGTATTTAGGTAAGAAAGTGTTATCCATGTGGTCTCACCTTTACGTAAAAGATAATACTCCCTACAACTGTATAATGACTAACTCTTATGTAATGAATAACCCTATGACCTGTCACTCATCGTATCATTGTTGTCTATGTACATAGCTGTGATTTTACATTTTATTACTTATTTCCTGTTATTTTCTTGCCCGTCTTGTTATTTATTTAAAATGTTTTATTACCTTTCATTTTATTTTCTTTTTCTTTTAACTCTTTGTTATTATATTATTCGGGTTAGGGTTAGGGTTATGGTTAGAGCTACACAGCAAAAAGTAAAGTGTTAAAATTGACTCACAGAATGAATTTTAACATTTTCTCAGAGTTTATACGAGTCCAATCTGTTCTAGAGTTAATTTTTGGAAATTTTAATTAAGTAACACTGGACCAAAGTTCCTGTTTAACCCCAAAATCAAGAGTTATTATTAATGTTTTGAGAGTAAACGGATAACACTTTGTAGAGTTATCCTGATTTAGCTAAACAACACACAGAGGTCTTTTATTTTTACTCTTAATTTCATCTTAAATGAACTAAAATAATGTATTTATTTTTACTCTTAATTTCATCTTAAATTAACTAAAATAATGTGCAAAACTGGTCTTTTCTAGCGCTAGTTTCAGTTGGTGGGTGGGGGGTGCTAAATTAACACTAGGGGAAGTTGCTTTAACTTCAAGCATATCAACTCTGGCAAATAACCCCAATTCAAACCCCCATTTAACTTTCAAATAGTTAAAACACTTTTTGGGTTAAAAACAATTTTGAAATATTTTACCCTGAAATTTTAACCCCCCAGTTACTGTGTCCAAAAAAAATCCCTTGTGGATCAATAAAGTTTGTCTAAGTCTAACAGCAGCTGATGCTAACTTGGTGGGAAAAAAAATAATCTAACGGGGGTGTTCATGACAAACTGGTGTTAAAGAATTCTCTGTGTGGATTAAAATCTGGTAAAACTTGAACTCAGAGACAATGGACTCTATTCACAGTTACCGGAAGATTTCTGATGTGGTTACCGACATTGGGCATGAGATAAAACCATAGATTCCACAGCAGGTGCCACATCATCCACCAGAAAAATGACCTTTAATTACTTTTAATTCATTTTAATTGCTATGTTGCGAAGAAGAGGAAAAATAACATACAATTTTAGATCAAATTAAGAGCATTAAATCTAAACGTAAATTTAAAACATGACCTACTTGCTGTGGCTCATGTTTTTAGGAGTAACTATAGACCATAATTTAAACTGGAAACCGTACATAAATAAAATTCTAAATAAATTATCCTAAGTAATGGCAATTATATATAAATGTAGGTATATCTTAAATAAAAACCGTATTTATATTATATACAACACTCTTATATTGCCCTATATAACCTACTAGATTGAGTTTCGGGGCAATACATATAAGACTAATACAAAGACTATCTTCACTTTGCAAAAAAAAAAAAAAAAAAAAAAAAAAAAATTACATTAGCAACGTATAATGAACCAGCAATGCACTATTTATAAACCTTCAAACTTTGAAGTGTAAAGTTCAACTAGATTGTAAAATTTCAATGTGTCTTGTCAAAATCATTACAGGATATATTCAAAATCTGAAATAGCCAATATGAGCTCAGAGGTACAGTAATGTTTATTAAAAAAGAAAATCAGAAGGAACATTATGAAATTTTGTGAATCTGTTAAAGGGGCGGAGCTCTGGAACAACTGTACAGAAGAACTAAAACTGTACAGCATTCTTCCATTTTAAAAAGAAGTTTAAATGTTTAACTCTCTGCAGATACATGAATGATGATACTTAGTTTGTGCTTTTGTACTTTGCTATATTGTTTTGACTGTTTCCTCTTGCTGTATTTATGAATGAACTGGTGTCAAGATGATGTTATGAGGAATAAAGTGTTTCCATAATAAGCTTAAACTTCAGCCTGCACCTGAAAAAAAACGTGACTGAAATAAATTAATCAATCGATATTCGTTTAACTCAGCGTTTTGAATCACTGATGAATGAAATTGCCCTCGAGAACAATAAAAACTCTTTTAATCTTGAATGGTTTAAGGTAAGTTACGCTTTATCGTCCCCAAAATAAAACCTGTCCTCTGCAGGTGGCCTGGGTAAAGCGGTGGATTTACTGAAACGAGACCCATAGACTCACTTTATATGACAAATAATACTCCCTACAACTGTGTACTACTTATGTAACGGATAATCCTATGTCCTGTCAATCATCATATCACTGTTGCACTCTCTTTTTATGATTTACATTTGTATATAACTGTGATTTTACATTTTATTACTTATTTCCTTACTATTTCCTTATTACTTATTTTATTTTTACTTGTACATTTAGATTTATATAATTACGCCTTATTTGGCACTCGTCTCTTGCTATGTTTCTTGCTACTTATTTTAAAAAGTATTATTACTTTTCATTTTATTTAATCATTTTTTTAACTCTTTGTTATTATACTATCAGATTTAGGGTTAGAACTACTTGTGGATAAAATAATGCACTATTTATAAACCTTCAAAGTTTGAAATTTTATAATCTAGTCGACCTTTATACTTTGAAAGTCGTGTTCAAAGTTAACTACAATCTCTTCAATCCTTACAGAACATGTTCAAAATCCAAAATATGAGCTCAGAGGTACGGTCATGTTTATTAAAAATGAAATCAGAACAAACATTATGATATTTTGTTTATCTGTAAAAGGGGTGGACCTCTGGAACAATTGTACAAAAGTTATGTACCACTCTCTTCCACTTTAAAAAGAAGTGAACAGGTTTAAGACGATGCTATGACAAAAGAATAAGCTCTTCCATTTTAAGGTAAGCTACACTTTATAGTCCCCAGAGTCAAATGTGGGTGTCCCCTGGGTAAAGCAGTGGATTTACTGAAACGAAAGTGAACAGTGTGCATGGTGGAGAGCTGCAGCAGTTAGCCTGAACTTAAGTCAGAAAGTCCCCAAAATGACAGTACTAACAAAAATATACAAATTTATATTGACTAGAGAAATTCTTAAATTCTTAGAGTTTTTTTATAGCTCTCAAAATGATTAGAATCTTGCCCAGAAACCGCTCTATACATGTCTGGAAGTAGAAGTAGTAATAAATGGCATCTTTTTGGGCAGATTAAACGGTCCAATCACTCAGAAAACTCCAGCTAAGTAACTCCAGTTTGCTGTGATCCATAAATCAGTGTAATGTAAAAGTTACAAAACATCACCTAGAAAATAACCCTAACCTTCGGTACATTCTCCTGCAACTGGGGAGGATTATAGCCAACGAAACGCTCTATTTTGGTGAAAAGGTACATAACTTAAGCCTAAATAAAGCTCTAGTGTATTGACTCTGTTACCTGGTCCGAGCTCTTCTGTTTGCGAAGTTGCTCTCGAT
>KN506590.1:2041-16415 GCA_000787155.1 Scartelaos histophorus
AAAATCCATCAACTCTGGACGTGTTGGGGCCAGATAAACATCAGCCAATAGAAAACGACTCTACCTCGTTTTCTATTGGCTGTTGGGTTCAGTCAAACTCTCTGCTCTTCTAGTGTAACTGAGTCTCCGGTGCTGGGATTTCGTGGTTTACGTTCGGCTCTTACACACTCCACAGACGCAAGACGCTGTTTACTAAACCAATGCGGCGGTTCTTAGTGGCTTTTTCCAGCTGGAGCTTCCTCACAGTTTGTACAAAGTTTGTTGCGATCACAAGAATCCACGACCAGTTCACCGCAAAAGAAAGTCCGTTTATTAGGTCGCCGAAAGGAGAAGAGAAGAGGAAAAGGAGCGAAGCCAAACGAAGCGATGGCGTCACTGAAGAAGAGGGTCTAAAGACTGATGCGCTGAAGCTAAATTACTTCTGGACAGGAAACTGAACAAGATGATTTCTACAGTAAGGAGGAGGTGGGAGGAGGCGTTTCTACTTGAGGTTCACAAGAGTCAATTTTGAGTGATATATGAGCTTTATCTGTTATAGCTTAAAGAAGTTTTATGATTATTCTTTTTTATCATATTTCTTCGTCTTCTTCAAAGTCTCTTACAGTGACGTCTACTCAAAATTAAAGCTTCACAGAATATGCACCTCGTCAAAACTTTGGTGCAGAGGAAAGGAAATTCTGATCCAATGAAAGGACTGGTGTTTTACGGCTCTTCTGTCTATCTGTCATGGAGTCTTATCTGGCGCCCCGGGGCTCTGATCTGGCGCCCCAAGGCTCTGATCTGCCTCCTCTGATTCAGACCAAATGGACGATCAGGAGATGAAAGAGGAGCCTGACGTTTGAGGAGAGAAGAGAGGAGCCCGTCTGAGGAGGATCCTGAACCCGTGAAGTGAAGCTCAGATCTTTGTAACGGGGGAAGACACGAGCTCATCGATCGAGTCAAGTTTGCCCTTTGGAAACTGTTGGAGATTATAACAAAAACATACGATAACTGTGAACGATTACCGATGTTTGCCGATAACAGAGTCAAGAATTAAAAATCTACAGAATCAGTGATATTTTGTTGCTCAAAAAAATATGTAAATATAATGTAATAAAAAATTTGTAGATTTTCTGCTATATTTAAGTGTTTATTTTATAAGTTTTAATTTGCTCCTAGAAAAAAAATAAAATCATGGATGTCTTAAAAATGTCATTCTGCGCAACATACATATTGTTAAAATTTAATTACATTTTAAATTACTTACATTACAGAAAATTATAAAAAAGGTAGGTAATTCTTTTTTATTTTTATTTTTTCTTAAAGTTTTGAAGAATGTCACAATTTGCCCTAATTATGAAAAAAAGGTAGGTAATTCTTTTTTATTTTTTATTTTTTCTTAAAGTTTTGAAGAATGTCACAATTTGCCCTCGGGTGCCTTTTTAAAAAAAACAAAAAAAACTTCAAAATTGGATAAAAGTAAAGCACATTAACACTTTCCCTTTTTAAATCTTAAGTTCTCAGGTAAAAAGAAAAAAAATATGTCCAAACAAACTTTTTGACACATTTCACTGTAAAATCAGCGTTTCACCGCTCGACATCTGCCGTAAAAATAAATTCTCACATTTATATTAAAATAACTGGACTATTCCAAGCTGCACTGTGTAGCTTTTTAATTGAGGGTTTGTCACCTGCTTGTTTCTATGGATACGTCACTTCTCTGCCTGGAATGTTCCACAGTCTGACATTAAACAGCTCGACTTTAAATTTATTCAATCACAGGTGGTTTTATAGCTCAAAAATCCCAAGAAAAACAGACGTTCTGACTGTGAGCGGGGTCGCCTCTCCACAGATCTGACCTGGAACTTGGTCTGGTTTGGTTTCCACGCGGAGATAGAGGTTTAATGCCGCACTGTGGAACATTCCAGACAAAAAAATAGCTATAACATCTCCGTGAAGAAAAGCGTTTGACGGAGCCTCCACCAGGAAAGTTACACAACGCAGCTTTAAGACTCTTTACAAAGACACATCTGATTAAAATCCCTTCGATATTGCTCCACACGGATTTAACACTGATCCAGCCTCATGTGTTACAGAATTTAATACAAAAACATCTCATGAGGCCAGAACAAAAGATAAACTAGGCTTAGAGGTTTTATATTACACAAAACGGACTCTTCTGAGCTTTAATCCGTGTTCTAATGTCGCTCCCTCCTCAAACTCTTTATTATTCGTCTGTCTCCATCTGCAAAGCTCCAGTTCCACCTCGTGATGTCATGAAGTGTTGTGCGTCTGTTGTTCAGTTGTTTGGCTGAGACGATCCATATTATTCTAGTGAAGGTGCGTGGAGTTTAATCCCAAGATCAGTGAGTGTTAAAACTGCGTAACACACAAACAGTTCCAACAATAACTGATATTTACACAGAGAAAAGGTTTTTCGCATTCACTTTCAGTTTGTATCTGTGGTATAAACACATTAAACAACCTGGAGCTGTTCGTTCTGCAGTTTTAATGCACTTCGCAGGGGAACGACTCCGCGAACTGACAGAAGAACTCTAAATTTAACGGATTTGTGCGTTAAACATGTGTGAATAAAACAAAACGCAAAAACACAACTCCAGGTCCGTGAAAGGACATGAGAACAGATCAGACACTGGTGTAATATGGACCCTTTAAACCAAGAAACCAAGTCTAAACTGGGATTGTTCTGATTCCGGTATCGGCAAAAGCTCAGATAACGCACAATTATTCAGGTATCGGTATCGGCGAGGACTCAGACCAAATCACCGATCCGATATCTCTCTATTTTCCCGAATGAGGAGTCGTAAATGTGAATCCACTGCTGTTAAATCAGCTTAAATCAGCTCTACTCCTTTTACTTACTATATGTTACGACCCAGCTCTGCCAGGGTGTGGGAAGTAACAAAAAAAAACTGAATAAATATGTAATGTTTAATTAATGTAAAAGGTCTAAAATAACAGAACACACCAAAATATCTACAGAAAATAAACCAAGCTAAGAAACAAAATAACAGGATTAACATATAACAAGTTTTGTGCTAAAAACGGGTCACGTGAGCTCACAAAACGAGAATAAACCAAAACCACGAGTGTCCCAAAGAAAACCACAAACCCACAAACAGAATCGAGTGACAAAATCAAAAGGCACAAAACAGAACGAACTAAACAAAACCGAGTGTCTCAATCCAAAGTCACAGACGAGCACACAAAAGTGACAAACAAACACAGGAGACACATTGGCCCTGAACAGGTGCTGGGATCTTCTTAAATAGGGGGAGGAGGCTGGAGGCGGGGCCAGGTGAAGAGCTGCTCCACCAATCAGGGACCAGGGCTCAGGCAGCAGGAACAAAATGGCAGCAAAACGAACCAAAACACACAAAAATCCAAACTGGAGGTTGGGGCCATAACATTATAATTACACATTTCACCAAGATTTTAGACATTAAAATCTTATTCTTGCAATTCATTAAAAACAGCCTTTTATTTTTTTACTTTTTTGCTACAAAATGAAGTAGCCCAAGTCCTTCTTCACATTATGGTATCAGACTGGTCTCAGTATTTTTCATTTTTTAAATTTGTTTCGTACGTGAAAGATGAATACAAAATAATTAAGTTTCATGCATCAACGTGAATAAAAAGGAGCAGAAAGAAGTTTAGACGTGTAAAATCTGCCTATTTTCACACAAACTAAAACATTTCCAACACTTCCAACTCCAATTATAAGCAGCTTATTTATCTGACACACACAATATTAATTACACACACTTGTTAATTAACGCAAAAAGACAGTTCAGACTTCAGACTTTTTTAGCATCTAAAGTTTGACATTTCTTTTAATCACTTGAATTGATTTTGAAGCTTTGACCTTTTCATTTTGTCTGTTCCATAAGCCGACACCTTTGACTCAAACATTTTTCCATTGTTATTCTAAAATTGGGTTTTTTAAAGATGTAATTTCCTTTCAGATTATAATGATTTTCTCTTTTGTCAATTTTCTTTGGACATTGGTGTCAGTGAGTATCGGTATCGGATCCCCAAATAATAGTATCGGAACACTAGTCTAAACCCACTACAGCAAAGTATACAGATATTTTCCTTATTTAGTTTTTTTTTTTTTTTACAGATAACGAACCTTAAATCACTCCCAATTAGTAAATACTGGGCAACAAAGACTTATAACGAACAGATTTATTAACTAAACCACCCAAGTGTAATATTCTTAAGAAAAAAATGCAACAAATATGCTCATTTTTGAACCTCTACACCTCAAATTTTTTGGATTAAACTGCAAATTCCCCACTAGAGACACTCTCAACATGTTCTTTCCAGCTTCATACTCTGAATCACAAGTCGACGGGGTGAATATCGATGTTTGGAGTCATGTGTTACTTTGGTTCGATTCAAATATTGTAGCAACAGAAGAAACAAAAACGACCCTTTGCGCTCCAAACCCATAAATCTAGCGCAGTAGCAATAAGAGGCCACTTTATTCCCAGACAACGCCTTTTTATTCTCAATAAAGACTCTGGCACCTTTCAGCATAATAAAGTCCCATTCCAATAACAACAACAGAACAAGTTCGGTTTAAATCTATCAAAATTTTCACAGGTTTTAAAGCAGCAGCAGCTCAGACGTAAGTTAAGAAACACAAACTTGACACTTAAGGGGTCAATATCTGTCTTTATCTATGTTTTTTATTAAAGATTTAAGTACGTGTTTTTAGATTCTACTCTTTATAGGCTGTTGTGAGCTTTAAATTGTGTTCTAAAGCATAAAAATAAACCTACAGTTGTGTTTTTTTTCCATGCACGTTTAAATTAACCCTAAATTAACGATAATTTGTTTTATAATATTTTGAATTTTAAATCCCGTTGAATTTTTTTAACTCTGAAAAAATATGTTTGAATTTTAGTTGCTGAAATTTTAAGTTTATGTGTTTAAAATTCAATATAAAAATCCACCTTTTAAATATTCAGCACAAATATTTTCCAAATGGCAAATTCAGAGTGTAAAACTTGCTTCTGCCTGGGCATGTTAGATATTTGCTGTGAATTTTACACTTTGAATTTTGACTTTTGAATTTTAAGATTGAAAATATTTGCGCTGAATATTTAAAAAATATTCGTTTATATTTAATTTGAAACATATTGAAAATGTACAATTAAAATTTCAGCAAATAAAACCCAGAATAAAAATAATTCAAACATATTTTTTCAGAGTTAAAAAATTCAAAGCGGGATTTAAAATTCAAAATCTGACGTAACAAATTAATTTTCTCATTCTTTGTCTTTGTCCACTGATCTGAAGGTTGGTGGTTCGAATCCCTTGACATCATTAGTTGAGCGCTCAGATCCACTGACTCACAGGTTGGCGGTGCGATTCCAGCTCCCACAGATGAACGAATCATTGTGTCCTTGGGCAAGACACTTAACCCACCTCCAAAGTGTCTGTGTACACTGGTGTATGAGTGTGTGTGTGTGAATGGATGAGTGGTTCCTTGATGTAAAGCGCTTTTTGGGTGCCTTAAATGTGGAAAAATGTGACCATTATTAGTCTGCTTACATCTCCAAAGCTCAAAATTGTCTTTTCCACCTTGTGATGTCACGACGTGGTAGTTTTCAAGCCTAAATACGCAGGGTTTGCGAGTTAAACGTGTGAGAATAAAACGAAACACAACTCCAGGTCTGTTTTTGCGACGAAGAAACGGCATTAGAACCCGACAGCTCACAGGAGTCTACAAAAAGCAGAACCTAAAATACTTAAATCTATAATAAAAATCTGCAGACAAAGACATATTGGCCGAGAAAACGACCTGTCAAATAATGTCAGAGCGAAGTGTCTGAGCTGCTGCTGCTGCTGCTTTAAAACCTGTGAAAACTTTGACATATTTTAACTAAACTTGTTCATTCTCCTCCATTAGAACAGACATCGAACAGTTAAAAAATGTAACAGCTGCTCATTTAAGCCTCAACATTATGGGAAAATAGCAGTGGAGATGTATGTATTTTTGTCAGGATCACCCACATAACACCACATCTGCCTGTACAGCAAAAACACTGCATTTGAAATCCATTATGCTCATTTTGTCTTGGCCTTGTTACCGGAGCCTTTAAACATATGTTCTGTCAATCGGATTCGGGCCGACATGAGGGGGTTTTGCATTGTTTAGTTAAAAAAAACCACAATATGAAAGAGAATAGCATTAAGGAACATTCCGCTGACGGCTTTAACTCGAGGTAAAACCAGGCTAATTGTGCCGACTGACAGCCTAAGATAACCTTCTCCCGGCGTGACATCAGCGCTAAAGATCTGCCTGAGAGATACGAGCGAGGAAGTACAAGAGAGGCGTAAAAATGTACCAAACAAGACGAACAATACTACAGAGGATTAACCCGGTAAATCACACGGAGCCTTATGTGTGCACTGGAGCTATAAAAACTGCAACCTCCTCTTGTTTATTGACTTAAGATTTTAAATGGAGCCGAGTCCAATGAATAAAACCTGACAGTTAATAAGACCTTTGTGTTTTGATAGAACGAATGATGCAACCAGAATGCAAGAGGACAGAAATAGAAGGGAGCAGAGGGAGTGGAGGGGACGGGTGAGACCAGATAGAGCGAAGACGGCCGACCGAAAAAGCAAACAAACAAACGAGACGTCGGATATCTGATATAATGTTGAATCTTTCGATACTTTGGTCAAAATGAAAGAAGTTAAAGCAACGTTCTCCTCAGATGCAGAAAGAAAACAGCCCCAAAGGGACTTAGAGTTGAAATATTCTCTCGGAGGAGGGTTTTATCTTCCAGTCAATTTTTATTTTACGTTGATAGACACAAAAATGACATAGATATGACCTTTTAAAACTTTAGAATCGCTTTGGGCTTCACATCGGCGTTAATCAAATGTGCTCATATATGCACCTGCGACACAACTCCCAGCCTCCTTCTCAGACTCCACCTCAGAAGTTTTAGTCAGAAAATGGTCCAATGAGAGATTTCTATGTAATATAACAGGTTTAGTGTTCAGAAAGAGGATGGGAGACATTGTGACCCACATATCGAGATACGTATCGAACTGGCCTGTGCTCGTTTCACATTGCACCATTTGTACTTTCACGTTACTGCATGAATATTGACCTCACGCTGCAAAATGTGGGACCAATCAGAGCGAAAACTGCTAGAGCTAGAGCGGCTCAGAGCGGGGCTAGGAGGAGGCTGACAAAGGAAACTTTTGGGCGCTTTGAGGATTTAAAAATTCTAAAATGTTCATATTACAAAAATAAAGAAGAATCCTACAAAATCCGACCTTTGCGAGGGCTGGATGCTCCATCGGCTAAACACAGGTAGTTTGAATTTACAAAAAATGCACTGCACTCGACGGGAGAATCCTGGAGCTCAGGCGAGCTGGAGGTCTGGAGCTGCAGAGCCTGGAGCGGCCGGACATCGGGCTGGGGGTGTTATACCTGAATGTTTATGAGGCTGTGGAGACACAATGCACAAAGAGCAAAGAGTTTTAAGATTGTCACACAAAAGTGATTTAAAGAGCATGTTTTCAGGGGCCTGTGATCAGTCCGAGCTCATGGTTCTTTTTAGAAGTTTGATTTTCAGCCACAGAGCGTTTACATAGATATAAACAGCAGATCTCACATTAAATCCTGCGTCTGTGGGACCGAATGAGTCAGCAAAGCCGCCATCTTGGAACAGGCTAATGCTGCTTTAATGAATGAACATCAGTGTGGGACAAGGCGACGTCTGTTGAGAATTACTAATTAACAGAATTACTAACTGATGTTAAACTTTACTTTTTACCTGTACTTTAGATTCTTTGACATTCAATGAATGAACAGGCCCCGGTTCAGAGTGTCAGGACGGGTTCGGAGGTCGCCCCCGTAGACCATCAGGTGACCGCGGGCCAAAGGACCAGCGCAGAGCTCCACACACCCGGGGTAAACACAGCTGTCACCTGATCGAGAACAACCTGCTCCACAGACTAGAATCTCCCTCTCTCTTAAGTCCATGATTAGTCCTGGTTTATAAGTGGTTTAGACCTGGTTTAGTCGGGTTTTAGTCCTGGTTCAGCTCTGTTTCACTGCTGGCTTAGTCCTGGTTTTGACCTGGTTCAGCTGTGGTTTAGTCCTGGTTCAGTTCTAATTTTGTCCTGGTTTAGTCCTGGTTAAGTCCTGGTTCAGTCCGTATGTTATTTTGTCCTGGTTAAATCCTTGTTAAGTCCTGGTTCAGTCCGTATGTGCCACAAAAGTCCAGCACCTTCGCTCCCTGATACAGTGATAAAGTGCGGTGTGTGACTAAGCCCAGTACCAAGATGGCGGCGGTATTCACGCAGGCCAAGACGTTGAACATGAGGTCTGCTGTTCATATTTATGGTCCGTATATATGAATGCTGCTGTGGCCTTGTCATTTTGGTCTTAATCGTTCATATAAACCCGCTCTACGTGATCCTGAATTTTTCTCCAAACAGGAAGTGCTCCAGCGGCTCTTCCTGCTCCTTCGACCTCATTTGAGTGACGCTCAACACTTTTTTATTCAGTGTATAATTTCCATGATTTTTAACAGGCGACGGAGACTGTGAGCATCAGGAGCCTCATTTGAGTGATGCTCAACACTTTTTTATTCAGTCTATAATTTCCATGATTTTTAACAGGCGACAGACAGAACAGAGCAGAAAAATGTTGAAGGCAAAGTAGGAATAACTGAAAAATTGGTTAAATGAGTAAAGTCAGCAAGCGCACATTATTATTATTACTAATGTTCTAATCTTATCTCATATTCACAAACCCAGGTCCAAAATCCACAGCACCGAGTGAGCAGACGACTGTAAAAGTGCGTCTGGTCTCGAACATTTATCTCTCTCTGAGAGCTTTCTCATTATGTTCCTTGGGTCTCCTGTGTTTTTGGTATTCCCCAGAACGAAGATAGAACAAACACGATCTATTGCCCCTCTGTGTGTGAAATGCGTGACCTGCGCGGTTTAATACTTCTGTTCCAAGCCGTCCGAACAAGGAAAATTTGGTGCTGTTGCCATGACGAAAAACAATTTAAGGTCCAATATTACACGAAAATGGACTCTGGAGAGGTTTAAATCATGTTACCTCCTCGGAAACAGACCTGGAGTTCAGTTTTGCTTCATTCACACGTGTTTAATAATAATAATAAAGGGTCACTCGGTCTGTCTGCATCTCCAGAGCTCTAAAAAATACCCTGTTCCACCTTGTGATGTCATGTAGTGTTTTAGTTTTGTAGAACAGAGCTCGGAGAACAACGCAAATGAGCCCTTTAAGCTCGTCTATTGTACGTTTGAGCAGCTTAAAGTCCCTGAAATGTCCAAAATTCCATAAAACTGAAGCAGACGTAACACATTTTCAGTGATTAATGACGGACACATTTTTGTTATAATGTTGTAAAACCAAGCAACAATTTTGAACTCTGAAGACACAACTGTTAGTTCATTTGTTTCTCTGGAAAAATACAGTTTTCTAACCTCAAAACTGTATCTGAGGTTCAAAAAAAAACTATAATTTATGAGGAAATGTGTAATATTTCTGCAGACGGAGTCACAAACTGCAGTGGGATCAACTTTTCTGTGAAGATTTCTCCAGTAAAACCTCAAAACCTGAACTTTTCTTTTGTCTAAGATGTTTAGCGTTCGTCATAATCTCTTCTTAAATTAACAAATAACAAAAAATACGACTGTAAATATTTGTAAACCGGCCTCATATCGCTCACATGTGTCAGAGTGGTTTTCATTTGCCACATTTCCTTTTTATTTTGAGACTTTGTTCTGTTTTTTGCAGATTTTTTTGCGATGTTCTGACCCCAACAGCCTCTCTGTCGGATTCACATTACGATTAGAATGTTTCTGATTATACATTGTTAAAAGCGTCTATATAATTACGCGAAAAACAAAAGGGAATACGAGATGTGCTCTAACGCATATCGCCGTCATTAAAACTTCAAATATGCTGTAAACAGGTTTTGGCAAAGGGAACGATGAGCCGCTCCTCCCTCTAATGCGTCTGCAGATCGATGCGATGGTTCTGGGCCAATTTTTGGGGGGAAACGGCTCGAAAAGCGCTGGATGTTGTGGTGAAAATTCCTTGAGAGAAAAACAGAAGTAGGCCGGGTCATGTGAGGACAGAGCGCATGTGTCGAGTGTGTCAGAGCGGCAGACACGCACATACTTTCTAACAAGCAATAAAAGTATGAAACCAGCCACAGCGCTCGTACGGAGCAGGCACCGACTCATGTTCAGCTGATTTAGATTCTGATTCTGCACCACGCCCTCTCCAAGTGTGCGGTCAGGGCCATGTTAAGACCTTCCAGAGCCTCCCGTTCACCACATCTCACTCTGATAGAAACAAGGTTCTCCTCACGTCTAAAGGGCTCGTGTCACTGTTTTCTGTCCCGGTGCATTTTCCTCATCGCAAACAGACCTGGAGTTGCGTTTCGTTTCGTTCGCACACATGTCGAACACACACGTAGGCCGAGCTCTTCTCTCAGACAGAAAACACTCTGTTCCACCTCGTGACGTCAGGTGCTCTTCACTAGGATCATCTGGATCATTTCAGTCGTGGATTTGAAAATCTCTATTGAGCTAAAGGTGAAAAGGAGCTGAGTGCCACTTCATCACAAGGTGGAGCAGAGTATTTAGAGCTTTGGAGATGTGGATAGACTCATAATAGAGTTACTCAAACATGTTAATGAAACAAAACACAAGTCCAGGTTTGCTTTTTGTGACTTTTAAGCCATTTTATAATGTTGTTGCCGCTTCAAAAGTGTAGATTTAGTGTAATATAGGAGCTTTAAAGCTGCACTATAACTGACACCTGCTGCCAGAGTTTATCCATCAGAAAAAATTATATGATGCATCTCTGAAAAGGCACAATAGGAATAATCATTTGAGTGGAACAGTCGTCACTAGGATCACCGTGAGCTGCTGCCTTATTTCAGACACTCTCACCCTGTATGTTCTAATTACAGTGCAGATGTGAGGCTCTGCTCAGCTCCAGTTGTGATGAGATAAATGCATCAGTTGCTTCTTGCGGTGAATTCTTCAGTCTCTTCTTTGGCACAGACTGAGCCTGAAGCATTCAGTCACTGCCAGCATTTCTAAGTCATGAGCTGAGCTCAGCCTGAGCCAAGAACATGTCATAAACACCAGAGTTAATACGCTGGACTCCAGTTCTGATTCTTCACTACAAAGCCTCAAAGTGGAAACTAACAACAACCATTAAAACACAGAACTCTGGACTTATAATTTTATAGACATACAGCACAGTGAAAGCATAATGGACTTACTTAATTAAGAACTTATGGTTGCCATGGTGATGCTAACTTCACAACAATCAGGGGTCGATTTAGGACGACACTCTGGAGATGTTCTGTTCTCTGGAGGCTATTTGTCAACTACAGAAAAAGACTTGATTTAAAAAGAAATGTTGAAATATGATGAGACATTCTGGACCAAATGTGACGAGGAAATAGTTCAATTACATCCATTTAAAGACTGAGATGATATTTAGCAACAGATCGGCGTCGATATCTGATACCAGTATTGGAACTGAGCATCCCTACATTTATGCATTTGAGACTTTATGCAACATTTACTGGATTTAAATCATTAATAATCGAGCAGTAACAGGCCAGTATCTCTCAGACAGTCGTCATGGGGCGACTGTTTGGCTGTAAACCCCTGTTCTGTATTAGAGTATTATTTAAACCAGGGCTGGACTGAGGATAAGTACTTGTGAGAGCAGCACACTCGTCTGTCTGTGGTGAGAAACCATGGACGATCTGAAATGAAATATGACTTTTCCGATGACAGCAGCAGTTTTGTAAGACTACAACAGGACAGACAATTTATAAAGAACAAATAATCCCAAAGTGCTTGTTCCTGTTAAAGAGCCATGAGTCTTTTCTTCTGTGATTCAGTATCTGACGTTCAGACCATGTAGGGGAGGAGGAGCCTTTTACATCTTGATCCTGGTCCTCACAAGCCCTCCACATGCTTCATTACTGTGGCTCTGTTATGGGCTGCTTACGATAATTACAATATCGACTGTTTGTTCAAGAAATGAAAGCTGGAACTGTGTTTTTGGAGCTCAATATTTATCGTCTGTAGAGTTTCATTACAATGGCAGAGACTAGAGCTGTGCCAAAAATCCAAAGATTGAAGGAACGTTAGATCCCATCACGATGAGGAGACGGGTCTAGAGCAAATTGTGAAACTGTAGTTACACAAAATGCAAAGGAAAAATAATCTACAACCAATGACAGACAGGGGGCGCAAGTGCACAAACTGAGGCGAGACAAAAGCCGTTTCTCTGTGATGATGGAGAACCTGACGTGGACCAGAGCCGTGGCCCCAAACAGAGGAGTCTGAGTTTGAGCCCGAGCTGAAGGACTCGTGAGCGTGGAACCATGTGCTGGTTCTTGGGTCCATATGTGCTGGTAAAACACAGACGCTTTGATCCAGAGAAAAGAACAGAAACAGGATGAGACCACGGCCCAAGACACGAGACGCCCAAACAGCGGGGGACACACATCAGGCCGAGAATTCAAAAACATCCAGCGGAGCGTGGATTTTATTCCCCAACATATGTGAATAAATCAGTCGCAGTTTGATATTATTTCATCCGTTATGGATCACATTAAATGCTTTTGTTCATAGAGATGTCATCGCTCTGTCTGGAATGTTTCACAGTATGGAGTTAAACCTTTCCATCTTCACCAAGCTGGACCAAGCTACAGGTCAGATCTGTGGAGAGGCGACCCCGCTCAGTCAGAATCTGTTTTTCAAGGGATTTTTGAGCTATGAAACCACCTGTGATTGAATAAATGTCAAGTAGAGCTGTTTAATGTCACACTGTGGAACATTCCAGGCAGAACAGCTGCGTATCAGACAGAACAGTTGCGTATCCATGGAAACGAGCAGGCGACTCATCCCCAACCAAAAAGTTACACAGCAGCTTTAGCTTTAGCTTTAGCTTTAGCATGTGCTTTAATGGTTTAAAATACGCCCATGTTTGAATAGGTTTATTTTAGTTTCTGGTGGGGGGTCTGTTACCTGCTTGTCTCCATGGTGATGTTACTGCTTTGTCTGGAATGTTCCACAATAGAGATTAAACTTATCGTCATCCCTATCATTACAGGTCAGATCTGTGGAGAGGCGCCCCTAATCACAGACAGAATTATTGTATGTCTGAGCAGCAGAATCACCTGTAATGAATAAAAAACAGATAAATGTGTTAGTGTCATAACATGCTATAACATCTCCATGGAGAAACAGGTGACCCTGCCCTTCAACAGAAAAGTTATGTAGTGTACCTTTAAGTTACGTTTTTCACTTCTTGGATGAAACGTCACCCAATTTATTTGTAAAAACGGCAGAGTAAATGCATAACCTTCAAATCTTCTCCGTTCTGCTGTGTTCCCATAGAAATCCTCATAATGTAAATAAGATGATCAGTCGACTAAGACACCATCAGAAGTAAACTTGTAGAGACGCCTTGTAATTGATGACTAAAACAAAAAGAATGAAAATCCATCAACTCTGGACGTGGTGGGGCCGGATAAACATTAGGTCATCAATCAAACTCCCGATGTTTCTAGTCTAAATGCCTCTTCGGCGCATTGGGATTTTGGTTCATGTTCCCAAGACGCCGTTTACTCGACCGACGCAGCGGTTCTTAGCGGCTTTTCGAGCTGACACTTCCTCCTGTTTCCAAGTTTGTTACAATGACAAGAATCCACGACCAGTTCACCGCAAAAGAAAGTCCGTTTATGAGGTCACTGAAAGGCGAAGAGAAGAGGAAAAGGAGCGAAGCCAAACGAAGGAGATTCTAGGAGATTCATTCCAGCGATGGCGTCACTGAAGCAGATGAGGGTCTAAAGCCTGACGCGCTGGAGGTAAATTACTTCTGAAACTTCAACACTAAATCGTTCAGTGATTCTGAACGTTTCTACTTAGGGAGCTGTGGAAGAGAAAAAGGACAAACAGTCGGATATCTCTTTCCTTGGAAAATCCTCCACACAACTTTTAACTCATCTCACAGAAGCCGTCAGCTGCTCTTCTCATTTTACCTCGGCCAACATGTCTCCAGACTGTCCTTCCTAGCTCCTGTTTAAACCTCCTCTGTAAGCAGAATCAGAATTGAATAGACGATACTAAAGCACTTTTCACGCTCACCGGGTCCTGGACTGATGCTATATCTTTTTTTTTTATTATTTAAAACAAGCATAGTGGACAGAAAACTTTAATTTCAGAGAGAAAATATGTTCTGTACCAGATTTATCCATAAGCTCCTTTCCATCTGCAGACCTCAGACAGGAACAAAATACATTAAAGAAAATATTTACAT
>JACN01085198.1:0-14270 GCA_000787155.1 Scartelaos histophorus
TAATGATGGTGACCAATGAGCTCCTTTTTTGCACATGTCCCTGAAAAAAGGCAAATCTGATCTGTGAAAAAGGGCGTGGGGACTAGACTGAAATCAATCTGTCTAAAAAAATACAGAGAGATATCACTTGGGATTTGCCAGGCAATAAATCAGGTTGGTAAAATGTAATAGTGCACCGACAATGAGCATTTCCTATGGGAGGAGTGAAAACAGCTTTGTAGTCTTGCACCCGCAGCAACTTCCTAAATAATGTGCATTGAAGTGGAAATTTAGATTACTTAGGTTACTTTTCTTTTTTAAACGTGTGATGAAAGACTGACTTTAGTATTTCCGAGTAACAGTTTGAGCCTGAAACACCAAATTCTTTTAACTGAGAGTAAAATTTGCATTGCCAATTTAAAAAAAAAATACAAAAAACTGTGAATTAAATATTTCTTGGGCTTACTTACAATAAATAAAAACTAAAATAATGACATTAATACCAATATAAAGCTCACAGTGTTACGATAAACAACATTTTACTTGAGTATGTTTGATTGAACCACTCTTAAAGATCCTATATTACAAAAAATTTATTCTTATGCCATTTTTTAAGCCGTTATCTCATCACAAACAGACAAATTTTTGCTTTGTTTCATTCACACATTTCATTCTAAATATGTGAATAGAACAAAACTCAAGTCCAGGTATATTTGTGATCAGAAAACAGTGTAATATGGGCCCTTAAAACAATTATTATAAAGCACAATCTCTGCCAAAAGTGATATTTCTTTATTGATTATGTTACCAAAAGACATTGTAGTTTCATATCTTATTAAACGCTGCTACATCCACAGACTGCACGTAGTCCTCAAACACAGTAATGGCTTCTTCTAACATATCCGTTCCCACTTTATCATCCTCCACCACGCACCCGATTTGGAGTTTCTTAATCCCGTATCCGACCGGGACCAGCTTGGACTGCCCCCACAGCAGACCCTCCATCTCCACGCTCCGAACGCACTCCTCCATTTTCACCATATCCGTCTCGTCGTCCCAGGGTTTAACGTCGAGGAGGATGGAAGATTTGGCGATTAAAGCCGGTTTCTTGGCCTTCCTCGCCGCGTATTCTGCGAGACGTTGTTCCTTGATCTTTTCCGCTTCTTCGTCTTCGTCGTCGGACCCGAACAAATCCAAGTCTTCGTCGTCGTCGTTAGAAACGCTTTCGTTGTTTTGAGCGGGATTAGGAATTATGTATTGACTTTTTGACACCGGTAGACTGGATTTCTCTGCGTAGAATGATTTTACGTGATTATACCAGCGTAGTAGATGGGAAAGGTTGGACGGTGGTGATGCAGGGATGGCTTCAAAAACAGAAATGTCAGCCTGGGATGCAGAAAATCCCTCAATGTAGCTTTTATCCGCGAGAAAACTGTTTAGGGACTTCAGGCCGACTTGGGTGCTCATGTCTCCGAATGTGGTTTGAGTCGAGGCTGGACTGGGGAGGACGGGGCACTGTGAAGATCCAGGGTTTGTCGGGAAATGGTGAATCTTGGTTTCTTTCAATGGAACGTCGTGGGATAGGGAAATCTCAGCTGTGTGGCCACTGGAAGAACCGAGGCAACAGAGCAAGATGTAATGATAATGATAATTAAAGCTGCACCGTGCACATGGAGATGCTATAGTTTTGCTCAGACAGTGGTTACTGATTAGCTTTTTCTCATACTCCCTAACTCAGATACTATAAATTTGCTGTATTTCAATGATTTCTTATTAGAATATGTTGATATTGACATAAAACTTCTACAAAACATTGTTCAATTTACTTCAAGAACATTTTTATTTTACCTTTCTTTTTAAGCCTGAAAATATTGAATTATACTTATTCTTGGTTGGGAAACACTGGCTTATAATGTTCAGCAGTGTGGCATTAAATGTATCTCCATGGAAAAAGCAAGTGAGGTTTGAGCAACATCTGTAGTTCAATACATGCAGGAGAAATATTCCTTAATGCCAAACTATGAAAGCTTCCAGGCAGGACTATAACATCTCCATGAAGGCAGAGGAAAGTTACACAGTGGAGCTTTAACAGGCAGCAGATTCAAATCACAAATGTCGTGGGGAGCAGGCACGCAGAGGACCACACAGCACAAAACACAGTATGGAGTTAAGGTTTCATTTTTTACTTTAATATTAATAGCATGCAAACACAATGGTCCCACAAGTGTGTCTGGAAGCAATGAGAATGGCTTGGCAGTTTTTTATAAATAAAATATGCTTGTTTGTTTGTTTTTTTAATATAATTATTTTTGGGTTGGCCATGATTTTTATTTTTTGATCATATTAAACTGACAAGGTGAGAGACATATTACCCATTACACTATAACATAAGTAGATCATCATTTTAATTGGCCTACAACATCAAGTACTGAGTGATGGGACTACTGATCTGCATATCTAATACCTTAATATGTGTATTTTTTTTTAAAGTAAGGTAGTAATAAGTAGTAAAGTAGATTTTGCTTAAAGGTGCACTGTGTAACCTTGCTGGAGAGGCTCCGTAACCTGCTTGTCTCCATGGAGATGTTTATTTCTGGTTTTAAATAGTCCACAGTATGGTATTAAACTAATCTGTCTTACATTTATTCAGCTGCAGGTGTTATTTATTGCTCAAAAACATGAATTCTTGCTGTAAATGGCGTCGCCTCCCTAAAAATCTAACCTGCAATTTGGTTTGCAAGTCTCCATTTTGACTCTTAAGTTTATGGCTGTACTGTGGAACACTCTTTGCACCATGGAAACCGGTTTCAGAGTCTTGTTTTAGGCCTTTCTCCAGATCTTGACCTAGAATCTCAGTCAGGAGTTCCTATCTGGAAAATTATCCTACTGTCATTATGTTTTGGATACACTTTGGAAACCATTCTTATTACTTCATGAACGCACCACTTATTACTGGGTTTCAGGTCACATCACAACACTTCATTGGCCTATAATATTTACTGGAGATAGGGGGCAGGAATTGTCAATATAGCAGAATAAATATTTGTTGTAATATTGTCTGAGTACAAATTTGGATATAATATTTAAATTTATTATGAAAATGGGTAATTAATCGTGTAAACCTGGCTCTTGCCTCCCATCTTGCTATGGCATAAAGTTCATCTATAATATGAAGACCAACGCAAAAACATAATAGAGATCAGGATTGAACTTCAAATTGGACTTTACTGTCAAAATTATTGTTATAAATCCATCTTTACATTTTTAAAACTACAGTGGTTTATTATTAGAGGTGGGCAATATATTGGAATTTGAGTTGAAAATATGCAAAATTTTAATATTTTGTAAACTGGTTATTGAGTTGGTTTGCTTGAATTTCTCCAAATATTCTCATAAAAAAATATTTAGGTATTAATATTTGTCAATATCGCCCAATTTACTATTATAATTACATGTAAAAAATGACACAATCCTGATCTCTGTGTGTGTGTCTCCATAGTAACACAGTGAATAATAAAAATAGAAAAGAGAATCACAGGAATGGCTGCAGGTCCATCTCCAGAGCGGAACAGGGCATGGTCAGCTCAAAGCGTGTGATCACGTCCGGGTGAAGGACCCCGAGGCGCCCCACACTCTGCCCGCGGACAAAGATCTCGGCACAGCGGCCTGGGAAGAACGTGCAGTCTGAGGAGCAGAGACAGAAACGTATGTTAAAAGTTGCACTGTGGAATATTTGTAGAGGAGGGTCGGTTATCTGCTCGTCTCCATGGAGATGTAACTACTTTTAGGATCCAATCCAATCCACTTTATTTCTATAGCACATTTCATAAACAACAGTTTCCAAAGTACTGCACAAATACAGACTAAAAGCAACAATAATAATATAATAATAAAATAAACACTCATTAAACACAGATTAAAACATATTAGTCCTAAAACAATAAACCAGTAAAATCAAATAAGAGCAAAGCCATAAAAGGTCCTCAGTTGACTTATTTTATACCTTAATGTGGTTAAAGAGGGGATTTTGTGCAAAAAGGTTGTAGATGTCAAACTTTAAAAATGAAACAAAAACATATGAAATACTTTTTGGCGAATTTAGCATTTTCAAAACAATAAAAGATAACATGCTGATCCAAGTATGTTATATAGTAGCAATGAAGTGCAATAACTCCTCTTTAAAACTGTAGGAATACTATATACAGAAGGTGATTTGTAGTTAAACCACTGGTAAATGTGTGTATTTTAGGTTAAAGAATCGGATTAAAATGTTAAATAGCTTGTGGTGAAATGGTTTAAATGACATTGCTGCTAATGGGAGCGATTCTTCTCTTTTAACAGCCTCATTTCCGAGCGCTTGACGCCTACACTGAAGCAGATGTAATCTTTTCTGGTGCAGATGGGACGTCTGTGGACAGTCTCTCAACATGTGAAGTAAATGACATATTGCATTTTATATTTCTGAAAATTGTACAGAGAGAGAAAGCTTTCGAAATCCAGGGATCAGGCATAACATTAAAACTGTAAAAAAGAAATGGCTAAAACACAGTGTAGATACTAAAAGCAGCTCTACATTATATTGAGAAGTGTTCATACTTAACCCATTGGACATTGCCATTTTATGAATGAGATAAAACAAACTCATCCTAACAGTGCTGGGCTGCATTAAACATGTAGCAGATGTGGGGTAAAAGTGATCTGCTTTTTCATATTTAATTTCACGAAGCTGATTTCAGGGCAGTCGGCTGCTCTGGCTCTGAACTAAGCTCCTTGGCTTTTCTCTTTGTGAGGCACACACTGAGGAAAGAGCACATCATTCTAAACTGCAGTGGAAGGTCACAAAGTATAAGAGTGAATTTTGAAATGGCAAGACTTTTTTTTAGCACATTTTATTTAGGTTTCTGTCCCAACTTTGAGCAAATCAAATACACAAATCAATTGAATCACCTAAAATCGTTTTAATTGTTCTCAGTATCTTTGCAAAATACTGTTACTTTTCACTCTTTAAGTGAAATTTTAAACATGTACTTTCATACTTTCACTTAAGTAGATTTTTTTCATGTGATGCTTTTACTTGAGTAACTTAGCTCCTGCATCTGTACTTTTAGTAGTAACAAAACTGAGTACTTCATCCACCACTGAAGCTCTGCCCCCTTTCCAATACAAGACAGTGGGGGAAATAAACTGATTTTCTTCCAAACAAATCAACTTGAATTTCCCCCCTATAACTACAGTGAACAGGATTTCTGACATTTCCAATACAAGACAGTGGGGAAATAAACTGGTTTTCTTCCAAACAAATCAACTTGAATTTAAAGTTTGATTAATCTATTTTTGCCTAGCCTTACGTCATGCAAAGCTAACCAGACTGCTATCACCCATTTCCTGATTTTTTGACAATAAGATGCTTAATTAAATGAAATTAGATGTAAAAAATATGTACTGAGGTCAGACATTTTGCTCAAACACATGGAAAAAACAGGACACAAGATCTATTATCTCCAGTCTAGTTTGTGAAGTCCTATCTTAAGTCGTGTTGTTTCAAAGTGTGTTGTTTCAAAGTGATGGGTTTACAGATAATGGCTTCTCTGGCAGCACAATCACCACGATTTGCTCTAATCTCGTCTCCGGATCTCGGTTGTTCCCCTGCACTTCCATCTGGGGTTGGCTCGGAGTGGGAGGAAAGAGGACCCATGATTTGAGTGATGCCGGATTCATTGAGCGATTGGTTATTTAAGACGCGCCATAGGGCTATTTATACAGTTACCATGGAGCGGGGATGACGCGTGAAACCAGCGCAGGAGAAAGAGAAAGCCCACCAGTTTAGATCACCAGACAGCGGAGGAAAGACTGTGGTTAGATAGTACACTCTGAATGACCAATCACAGCACGTCCCTCTAGAAAAAGTGATAACATATACACAAAAAAGCTACTTAGAGTTGTGTTTTGTTTCATCGTCACATGATTAACACACATCCTGCATATTTAGGCTGAGTTCAAACTGAAAACACTCCAATAGCTCCACATGCCTTCACTAGATTCGGATTTGGATAATTTCAGTGGCCAACCTCTACTGAACTTACGGTAAACGTGAACCGTTAACTTGAAAAACATCACTTCATGACATCACAAGGTGAAACAGAGCACAACTCCAGGTATGTTCTTGATGAGGTAAATCATCAGGTATCATAAAATGGCTAAAAGTTCACTCACTTCAGTCAAATTTGCATAATATAGGTGTAGAAGAAGAAGTAATATACGGTATCAGGCTTCAATACTTGTTTTACTTTTTCCTTTATGGGGGGTACTTAAAAAATATTCAGCCAATTAAATGTCTCTTCCTCCCCATCAGTCTCTCCCCTCTGTAGTTGTTCAGCTAAGTCCTCGTGCACAGTCTAATCAGTGACTGGAGCCATTAGCCCAGCAGCAGCGTGGGCAGGAGCAGAAGTGCATCATGGGAAAATGCCATGTCTCTGTGCGCACGGCTGTCGTCATAGAAACCTCTAGATTTTATTAAATCAGAGTCCATCTGCATCCTGTCAATATTTAACTCCAATGGATATGGCTAAAGTGTTTTTGTTCTTTCTAGCCATGTTTTTCTAATTCTGATTTCCTTTATAGACACATGACGTGGTAAATATTTATCATAGTTTCATAGTTTTAAATTAGTTAAGTGGCAGTTTGTGGAGAAAAAGTTGAGAAGAATAGTAATGAAATACAGGAAGTAGCGGTGAGTTTTAGGACAATAGACCTCTATGTCAATAACACATTTCATTAACAATTTACAGAAAATGAAGGCATTTTTCTGAGAGTTTTTTCTGACAAATGTTGGCCCTTGTTAAGATTGTGGTTGCTAGGTAACTGTTATGGAATTAATTACCTATATCTGTCACATCTGCTGCCCCTGTTCAACCAGGAAGTACAAAAAAATATATTATTATGATTATAACTACATGTATGTCTTAGTGAAATTAGTAGCCAAACGTGTCATATGCACTGGACACAGCAAACTCACTTAACTCTAAAGCCTCTATTCTTGTTGTGAGTCTAAATTTAATATGGTCCAAACACAGATGTGCCAAACACCTTGAGATTCTGTGGTGAGAAGCACATGACACTGAACAGGTCAAGGGTCAAATACTGAACAAAGAGAACCATGTGACCACAGCTTCTCCCACCCTGAAGAGTTCAGCCTGAGACCTCCCATTGGACACAGTTGTTAAGTGAAACAGGGACATATGTCTTTAACCGGAGCATTTTTTTCTCCTTCAACTTTATAACTCTGCAATATTTTGTCTGCAAAGAAGTAAGTATCTTGTCTCTTTGTTATAAAACCTGCTACCCCTGTAGTTTATATCTCTAGAAATAAGTTCTAAAATGTATGAGATGCATGTTGTAGTTCATCAGTAATTATTACCATGTCTTTATTAATAATTGTCGAGGCCTATACACAAATCACAAAGGCTAAATAACATTATTTCTTCTGCAAACAATAAATCATCCTTTTTTATTATGTAAAAGTTGCAAACTCTATAGTTTATACTTCTACAAAATGCATATGATTCTTGTATTAGTTTATCAGTGCAGAATCAGATTTCAGTCCTCTCTCAAATATGAAACAAAATGAGATATTTTTCCAAAATTGTGCAGTCCAATCAATAATATTCCAGTCTTTTAACTACACTTAGATACTTTTTCTTAGACCCTCCCTCCTGATCCTTACAGACTGGCCTGACAGGTATTCCCTCATGTATAAACTCTCAGAGCTTAAGAGTGCAACACTGACAGTGATGGAGCTCCAGTGATGGACAGAGTCACAGGGGGCACAGGTGAGCTCTCAGCCCAGGGTCGTGACCTCGTAATGGGGTTAAGGACACACCGACATCTGGCTGCACGCTCCGGCTAATGGAGCCAATGTGGAAACAACAGAAGGAGGAAGAGAGTCTGGCAGTGTGTCCAATCCTGTCTGGTATTAACTACATTTAATGGAGGAAACTTTTTGGGTATCATAAAGAGGGTCAACTTTCTTATGTAGCATTTTATTTTAAGCTTCATAAACCTGACCTATCTGTGTCCTTAGATACAAGGTAAACAGGTTCAAATCACATGTTGAATTTACAGATGACAATTGTAATGTTGACTTATTACAATGAAAATTATCATGTGGGTTGCCAGTTAGTACAACAAAAGTATAAAAGGGCTCTTTCAGATCTGAATTATCACTACCTAAACCCAGCACCTGCAGCCAATCCTTAAAGGGCCCATATTACCCTGTTCAGATCTATGTTATAATGTAGTTCCCTCATCACAAACAAACCTGGGGCTGTGTTTCATTTACACATGTTTAACACAAAAACGCTGCATATTTACAGAAGACACACTGATCCACCTTGTGATGCCATGAAGGATACAGGAAGTGCTCTACTGTGTTTAAAATTCCATACACTTTCACTAGAATAATTTGGATGATTTCAGCCCAGGAATTGATAACCTGTTTAACTTGAAAACCACCACTGCAGAACATCTCAAAGTGGAACAGAGCATTTTGAGCTTTGGAGAAAGAAGAATAAAGGGTTAATCAAACATGTGAATGAAACAAAACACAACTCCAGGTATGTTTTTGATGAGGTAACAGTGTTCTTGCATGCCTTAATGCTCACAATTCAGAGTCAATTCTGCCTTTAATCCAGTGCCAGTGCGGCCTCTGCAGCTCAGTGAGTGAATTCTGGTGGTTCAGAGCTTTCACTTGAAGCATATACTGTCCATATACTATGAATGAGAAAGATGTGTGTCCTTCATCTGCAGCTTTAGGTTTTAGAAACTTTTTAAACCATAAAGAGCACAATATACATACTTTGCAGTCATGGCCATTTTTTTTTCCTCAAATGAAATATGCATGATTACTCCAATTTCACAAATGACCCAGATATCCCAGGTGCAATTTGATGCAAATAAAGTTTATAGTTTATATATAGCACCTTATATTTTTCAGGCAATCGTTGTTGTAAAGGTCCACAGAAATATTTTCATTGTGATATTAAACAGAGAGTTGTGTAGAGTCAACGTTAACAGACCAAATATCAGTATTTCTTAATGTCCTGCTTAGTCCACTGTCCTTCTGCTCAGTGCTGCAGTGGCTGTGACGTGATTTTCATTTTCTACACTGCAGACCTCACTCACCTGCTTCATAAATACCCCCCTTGTCCTCATCTTCCCTGTTCTGCCTCTTCAGCTCTTTAAGTCTTATTCTCTCACATGTTTTCGCCTGCTCCCTCCTCGACTACACTCTTCCCTCTCTGCACAGGTTTTCTGATACTTGAGCTCATTGATTGGCTGAAGTCTGGAGAGTGGATTCTGTAGTAGTGTGACCTTGAAGCGTGCAGGACACAGAGGGGGAGGGAGGGAGGGGGCAGGGAGTGTGAGCTGAGCAAGCAAACAAAATCTACACAAGATGGGGACCATCTAGTGTTCTTTAGGATTGTGAAAAAGTCTCTATGTCACTATTGTCACAATACTAAAAAAAGCTTAATTTCAATAATAGCTTAGTTTAGTCTTCACATTAAGATGATAAAAAAATACTCCACACCAGATTATAGTTAAATAGCTAGCTTCCATCTGTGATTTACAGAAATCAATTATACAATGGTTAGTACTTGGATGGGAGACTGCTGGGAAAATCTGGTGCCACAGTGGGGCACTAGTGACAAAAAAAATAACAAAAAACAAAAAAACTAAAACGCACTTCATCCACACTGTCTAGGATGAAAAGGCAGTATGAGCATCGATAGTGGTCGGAGGGGCTGATGGCACAGATTGGCAGCCTCGCTTCCATCAGTCTGTCCAAAGCACCTGTGGCTACAATAGTAGCTTATCACCACCAGGTTTGGAGTAAATGAATAATGCATGAAATTGAGAAGCATCTTAGAATGTCTTAAAGCGTATGGAAAAGCATGATACAAGTCTAATGCATTATGATTAGGATTCATTACATTCAGTCAGCAATAAGAACAATTCACATTACCCACTGTCTGACCCCAAAACACACTGTTTAGACAATAGAATGTAATTTTCAACATTAAATCACAGTACTTTTTATATTATCATGTGGCCTTACATTTTTGTAATCACTCAGCGTCCACTACTACGTCCACATAGACTACTAGTCTGTGTGCTCTTATACTGGCTCTGATACAGCTCAAGATCATTCTAAAGCTATTCAGGAAAGTTTCATTTCTGTCCTATGAATGTGACTTTTTTTTTAGTATGGAAACCTGCTTAAATAAGTATCTTTGGATAGTAGTTTGGATAGTAGTTCAGCTAATAATAATCTGATTTTCTGATTTTATTTTTGAGAATCCTAGTGCACTGCATGTGACCATCCATGTTATGCTAAGCTCCTTTTGTTTTGAAGGCCAAATGTGTGTAGTATTCTCTCAACAGGACAAAAAATGCATCAGATTTAACATAATCTCACTCAAACCTCCCTTTCACACTTACAAAGCACTCTATTTGTTTCCACACTGGGATCTGTGCTTTCATGTTCAAAAAACAGTCTTAAGATATTTATCGTTTGAGCCTAAGTATATTGCAGCAGACTGGTGGGTGGCTCCCCCCAGACTTCACAGAAAATGTCCTAAAACATACAGCCAAATATTCAATAGGTTGTTCTCATATCATATTTAGTTTTTTTACAGTCTCAGAACTAGGGTGGAGTCAAAACTATTATTTTTGTAGTAAACTAGGAAGCATCTATATATTATAATAAGTTGACTAGTGAAACAAATACTTGTACTGAATTTTATTTTATTTTTTAAATGCATTTTAAACCAGATAAAAGGTAAGAATTGGGCTGACTGAAGGTTTCTGGTGAATATTCACTAATAAAATGCATTATTGTAATATTATTGAAATATTGCCATTGTCATGTTTTTGTAATCAAATGTCATGTGATCAATGCATATGGTCTGCAGTGAAAATAAAAGTCTGAGGAGGTTTTTATGTGCAGCCTGACTAAGGCAAACTGCATAAAAACAACAACAAATGCAGGCTTTTATGTATTATGAGTGACATTATGTAAAGTAAGATGGATCCTATTTTCTGGTATCTAGGCTGGTCCATAGGCGCACCTGGAGCACATGTTATGGCCCTCCCCATCCACTTTTAAGGCAGTCTAATAAATACACATTAATTTTACACTTGCGTAGAGTGAAATACGCGTACAGAGTGTACCACGCCTTACAGCCCCAGCCCTCCCGAGAGCTCACCGTCTGAGGCCCTGATGTTGTAGCCTTCCCCTGGGCTGACCTCCAGCAGCTGCATGGTCCGGTCCAGGAGCCCATGGATCACCTCAAAACCAGGACTCTTACTGTAGTAGACCGCACAGAAACGACGGCTGTTCCTTGCCCCCACATCTGCCACGGACAAAGGAGGGGGGAGTTAGGTTTGTTAAGGTAATTAAACTAAATAATAAAAATGAAACAAAAGTTAATAAAACATGTTTGGTTCTCAAGACCATTATTCAATTAGAAAGCAGAATGAGCCTCACAAGTTTCTCATTTGGGTTACTAGTTTCACTGCTGAAATTCAGTTAATTTAAACCTAAAATACTCTAATCTAAATGGTCACTACCTAAACCCCAGCTCCTGCAGTGAATCATGAATCAGTGCTAGTGCAGCCTCTGCCGCTGTATAAACCCAGCATTCGTTGATTTTTAAAGAAAAAAACTAAACAAAAAACCCAAAAAACAAACAATTGTTATCTGAATTTTTGTTGACTCTTGACACAGGTCACCAGGCGTTTTAATGACCATAAATCAGATCTAATTACTGTGTTATTGATAACTGTGTTAATGATTATTGTTTGTCATGTAAATGTGGCCAGTGAGTCATTTTCACACATGTGCCTCCTACCTTTAGTCGCATCCTTCAGAACCACGTCAGAAATCTCAAACAGCTTCAGAGGCAGTGGCATTTTTCTGTTGGCTGCGATGGTTTTCAACAGTCCCGGGAGCAAGGTGGTGCGCGCCACCTACAGGACAAAGACAGGAATAATATCAGAAACGTGAGAAAGGGTTATGAAAAGTGAAACGGCGACCTCTGCTGGGAGAATCGCACAAGTGACGTCTCTAATGTTCATGTACAGGCGAAGTTAAGGAATTTCATGATTTTATTTCATTTTTGCAAAAGGTTTCGTTCAAGTCAATGTACTGTACTTTCAGATATGTGAAATCTACTGCTCAAATACACAAGGGTCGTGTTTAAACACGTTTATCTGAGTGACTTTTTAATATAATACAGACATTATTAATTACCCTCTGCTGGATTAAAACATATTCTTACTTGAGTACAGGTTATGGTTCTCCTTTCCACTCTGAGCCAATGTACAAGTGACAGAAGCTTTATGTTGATAATATGAAATGTTGAATATTTGTGTTTCCTGCACTACTCCTTGTTTAACGCTTTGTCCTTTAAATTACATTCACTTTAAATAACAAATCAGTGAGCCGTAGTTTCCCTTTTATTCTTAATTTCTTAGACCATGTAATTCTACTTCAGTAAAAACTAATTCCTATCTGCTTTCTCTACCCAACTCTGCTTAAATCCTTTGCTTTTCAGTACTTTCCTCATACATACTGAGGTAACTGCAGTTTGTTGACTTTTACCTGGAACTCTGCTGTTTTGGGGTTGGAGATGTGGATGGCTTTGCTGTCTTCAATCTTTTTTCCAAGTTTGTCTGCAATATCCTCCTTAGAGCACTATGAAGAAAAAAATAAAGGGTTACTACTGGACTAGAACTGAACCAAGATCAAACCAAGACCAAACCAGGACTACACTGTGGACTAAACCAAGACAAAACCAGAACCTAACTAGGCCCAAACTAGGAGGACCAAATGAGGACCAAACATGGACCTAGCCAAGTCTAAACCAGGGCCTAATCGAGACTAAACCAAGTCTAAAGGGCCCAGTTCTACAGACATATCAATTTGTTTAACCAGTAGTTCTTGTTTTGACTCAATAAATTGTCCATAAAATGTTGCCCAATATCTCAGCCAATAACAAGAAACCATTTGTGTCTTCGGAGTATTTCTCACCAGGGCGAAGTTGAGGGCTTCAGTAAAACCCGCTGCAGCCAGGTCCTGTCTCAGCAGCTCTGTCAGTTTGTTGATAGGAAACTGTAACCAGAGAAAGAGTGGAATCATAACATTATTCATTATAGGGAATAGCTGTAACATGTGCTCCTACTGATTCAGGGCTGTCATTGGCTTTCTTGTACTATGGTAGGGCTATGCAATTACCAAAACCAACTTTTAAATGATTGGAAAGGTCTATGTATGTGGTTTAGAGCAGAGTTCAGATTTTGGAGGAGGCTCAGGAAATTGTGATCTCTCCAGCCCTGTACTACGGACACAAAATACCAGAGTGCCCAAGTTTTGTGACGTGACCTGGCAACTCCAAGTGAGGAGGTCATTCTGCTCTCTGATTGGAAAATATGCTTATTTATACAAAAATAATTATTGCAAACACATAACCTAAATATAATTATGACAGTTATGAGAGAAATGAGGAGAGTACTGTATACCAATGTAACATTTATGATTTATTAACAGTTTGTGGTATTTGAAGAGGAAATAACCATTTTTCTTTGCAAATATGCATCTATATTATTGTTACAACAACACTGGGACAAAGCAAATCAGAAAAACAAATTGATATTGACATTTTAGATAAATATAACATTAAAATGCCCTACCTGATTTGCGACGGTGTAAGTTCTGGGTGTGGTGCGGACGATGTTGTTGAACCCGAAGGCGATGGCGGCGTCCTCCATTATGTCACAGGCGTGGATGACGTCAGAGCGAGTGGGTGGGATTTCCACCTCAATCTCATCTCCGGCTCCTGTGGCTTTGGACTTCAGGCACATCTTGGTCAGAAGCTGGGCGATCTTTTCTGTCGACTCACTGAGAAATGAAAGATGATTTGTAGAAGTTCATTCAGTAAATGGTTGCTTTGGTTGTCTGAATTTTTGTTTTTAATACTTTCTAGCAAATTGGACTAAAAAAAATGTGATGTAGCATAAATAAAAGCGCAGCACATTCGCTATTGAGTGGTTCTAGGTTCTGGTTCTTCTATTCATGGGATTCAACTTCCTGTAACCATAGAAATGATATTTGGTCACAAATTGACAACTATGACAACTATATTAGTTTTTCATCACAAATAAATGCTACTTTACCATTTGTCATCCACCATCATATTATTATCATATTATTGTTATACAATAATTACATATAT
>KN506594.1:0-10748 GCA_000787155.1 Scartelaos histophorus
ATATATATATATATATATACTATATATTTGTAACTCAAGATTTACAAATAAATATTTCTACAATTCAATAAAAATAGCCACCCTCCTTCTCAGTGATGGTCACAAACCTTCTTTCAATCTCTCTTGATCTGTTGGCGTGAACGTTTTGTGCAGCAGCAACCACAGCCTCCCAGACGTTACTACACATGGTTATCTCCACACAATATGAATATCAACTTGGCATCTCATCCACTCAGCGTTTGCATATAAAAAGACTAAATTAATTCTCTAAATATCTCATCACCTTGTCCTCCCCTTTATTCTGCTCGACACCATTGTCCAAACCTCAAAGGACGACGTCTCCTAAAGACGTCCAGTCGACCCAAACATCATTGCAACAGATCTAGAAATGCAACCGCTCAATAAATCTTTTCTAACACTCTTTGCTATGTCTCCTAAAAGCAAACTATATTCCACCACTTTTTGCTTCCGATGAGATACTTTTTGACTTGATGTTGATTTGGTTCTGTCTGATTTCAGAGCAGCTCGTCCTTGGAGCTTTCAGAGAGCCGGAGCAGAGCTGGGACCAGGACTATGACCACTTCCTGCTTCCTCTCCTAGACGACCAAGAGCCCAGCTACTTCCTGTATCGCCTGGACTCCCAAAATGCACTGGGCTATGAGTGGGTCTTCATCTCCTGGTCTCCGGATCAATCTCCAGTATGACACACGAGCTCATAGTTTAGCATTATTACCCTGATTATTACTGTATATCACCTACAATTCAAATATAATGCCAGGGAAACATATTATTTAAGGCAGATTCATTACAAACACTAACTCAACAAATCAGAAATGAAATACTAATGACTAGCATGCTAACATTCAATAAAAGCACTTTATAATTAGATACAGATGCTATTTTAGGCGTCTGTTTTCAGGTTCAGGTTCAACACATTGCAAAACCTGCCAGTTATACTATTATCAGATTAAACAATTACACAGTGAGAGCACAAATGAAAATTATTTTGTCATTAAATAATAATTGATTCTGTTCTGTGAGTTTTCAAATAATAAGAAGCACAACCAAAATACATTTTCTAAATTACTGTACCGAGCAAATAGCATTTAAATCAGCCGTGTCATGTAATGAAAATAATGCTTAGGCTAATTACAAACTTAATATTAAACTATGCTTCTCTGTTTGGTCCTGCATTATAGGAAAAGAAGCACTGACTATGTTCATTTTCACACCAAAATCTGGACATTATCTGTTATCAGATTAGTGAAACGTCATGTCACACTTGTGCAGGTTCTGACGTGGAGAGGTAAATGTATTATATGCATAAAAAGTGCAAACAAATGTGGCAAAAAATTAAGGAGAAAATGTTAAAAATAAATCTTTGTCCTCCATATGCAATAATTCCTCTGAAAATCCAAACACCCCAAATCAGATCCATTTGTTGGGTTATCAGATTTTTCAGATTATCAGATCAGAACTTTAATCTTTTTATCTTCTTTCCATCATGAGCGTTTCCGAGTCGGTACAGTTTTCCATAACACATTTCTCTCTCTGGTGTTTGCAGGTCAAACAGAAGATGCTTTACGCCGCCACTCGTGCCACCGTCAAGAAGGAGTTTGGAGGAGGCCACGTCAAATACGACATTTTTGGAACAGCCGAGGTATCCGCATTTCCCACGTTCTGTCGTTTACTAGGACTACATCAAAACTAAACCAGGACTACAATAGGACCAAACCAGGACTAAAATCATTTAACCAGAGCCAAAACATTACTAAACCAGAAGTAAAGGAGAATAAACCAGGACTAAACCAAAACCAAACCAGGATGAAATGACAGCATCTGAAATAAATACCTAAAGGATTAATTAGCTAAACAAAGACATGCATGGTACTTGCAAAAGAGCTCAAAGTTATTAGGATTTCACTTCATTTGCATCAAGGCAATGTCTAGTCACTCCTCTTTTCGCTTATTTGGAAATTTGGTGGACTAAGATACCATTTATTTGCACTAAATCCTATAACTCTAGACTAACAGACAAGTAGGTGACAGAACCCTCAATTTATCCTGGATTAGATGAAGTTTAAACCTGGACTACAACTGATCTAAATCACATCTACAATGGGTATCAGCAGAAAGGATCTTCACTATTAGTAAAAATCTCTGCACCTTTTCAATTAGTATTTTGGTCTCCCCCTGCTCGTATTAAAATATATGTTTTTCGCACCTTTACGTCCAGGATGATGTGTGCTTGCTCGGGTACCAGCACCATGTCATGTCCTGCTCTGGCCCCGCGCCACTCACTCTGGCCGAACAGGAACTGCAGAGGATCAAAATCACAGAGGTCAGGGGTCATCACTGCTTTAGGCCTTTGTCTATGTGCTTCTATGTGTTTTTACTGTACTTTTAATCTCCTTTTTGTTTTCTTTTTCAGGGCAAAGTTAAACAGGTACATTGACCTAAGTGCATCTTTGTTCTTGTTCATTCACTTACACATATTGTGAATTAACATAGCAAAATAGAACATCTTTCAAGCAGATGTGATGTGGGCAGAATGACTAAAACTTCCTCTGAAATAAGATTTTAGCTACTCAAGCAGAGGTAAACAGTGCTGACACTTACTAAATTAAATGCTGATTCTATTTGAATATATATATCTCACTTCTTCCATCTGAATAGTTTATATTAAATGTAATATTTCAAATACATCATTTGAATTTAAACTGTAAATTTGTTTTTTGTTTTGCTTAATCCAAACATAAACCATGTTAAAGTATATACAGTATATGGAGAAGCATACACATACATGTATAATCTGCACAATATATAAAAAGCACTGGTAATTAAAATGAAAAAGTAATTCTCTGCATACACATTCCCCTACAGTGTAAATAGTGTATTTCTAATATTTTTCTGCACAGTAAAATTTCGCACATTTAGTTTTTCCTAGTTATATTTTGCTACCTGACCTTTACTCATTATTGTGCACAAATAGTACCATCTTCTATATGACATTAATAGTGTAACCAGGAATGTGAATATATACAGTACATTTATTTATTCTCAACTCATCTCAAAAGGCTTTGGCCACATATGTGCGGTCCAACCATTGACTCCACATATATATGGTCTAATCTTATGTTGTATGTACAAACTTCCACCCCATTTGGACATTGTGTTCTTGAACTCAGTGAAATCTCCAAAGTCCAAACCAGTCCCTCTGAATGTTCTGTGTCTCCTTACTGCCCTCTGTAGGTGAAAGCAGAGATCAGCATGGACATAAAGCAAACACTTCAGGGATTGGCTTTCCCACTGCAAGAGTCTGCAAAGAGAGCGCTGAACCTCCTGTCACAGAAACGTATTAATTATATACAGTTGGTGAGTGTGCTAACATTGCTCATTGTACAACTTCCCAGAATCTTAGTTTTTTCCAAGTAGTATTTATTAGGAAATTAATCTACACTAATCCTAATGCCAAATCTAAATCAAGGGATAAAATAACGATTAACCTAGAACAATGAATTACGGGAATTATAAGAGTGGTGAAATTGACCTAATCCAGATCTAATACCAACAATTACAAAAGACCAGTGACAGTCCTCAAGGCTTGTCTTTTGGATCAAAACAACTTTAACAACACATATTTTTTGTGTTTCTCCCATTGGATCATTTTTAATATTCATATATCAGCAAACAGACCTTAAACAGACACTAGTGTTGCCACAATTTAACATTTTAAAACTTCAATATTTTAGTTTCAATATTAAGGAAAATGCTTAATACTTTAATACTAATACTTCTAATACTGCAATTTCAATACTATCATTTTGGGGTTTTTTATAAGAAAAACAGTAGAAACATTTTCAGCACAAAATAGCAGTTTCTTTAATATTACCATGAATAGCTCTGAATACAGACCTTTCTAAAACTATGCAGAAATGATCGAATTTTGTCCTGTTTATGTGATTTCCAGTATCAATGCTTGTTCAAATGAGTATGTAGTTTTAATACTAGTTTTTGTATTTGATTAGTGTCCATATATTAATTATTTTTACTGCTCTACAGAAAAACTAAAGCATTTTTCTAGGATATTTGCTGTTCTTGTAGTTTAGCCGTCACAATGTGGTCTTTGTTCCACCCACTCAAACACTAATTATCTGCTTCTAAGAAAACTGCTTTCATGACAACACGTTGCTCTCTCATTCAGTATATGCCAGGGCCGCTTTCAGTATTTCAGACCGTTCGCCCACAAAACTGCAGGTTGGTCTATAATGCCCTTGGGCAAGACACAACACCTGCCCCGTCTCCTGTGCTCGAGTAAAAGTGTCAGTGGATTTAACACATTGCAAGGGCTGAAATCCTATCTATCCCCATTGCTTTGCCGTGAATTTTTAACAATGTGGCATTCAACTTGTCTTTATATTGCTAAAAAATTAAAACATGCATATTTAATGTTTGTGCTGCCACTTTGTGCTGCAGGTTTAATGCCATATATAAACCATTAGCTTGACATATAACTGCAATGGAGACTAGCAGGTGAGTGGGCCTCCACCTGAAAATGACTTAGTGGATCTTTAAAGTAGCAGTATAGGCAAAGGTTAGACAAGTAGTTGCAGATAAAATGGGATCAGTCTGTAGGAAATGATGTAAGTTAATGCAATACCCACAAAAAGCTTGGAAATGTGCGTCTGTGTGAAAGTGCAGGACAATAGATGGAAATTACCCATAGCAACAATCCAGCATGTTTACTTTGCTTTTTCAATTCTTTTATTCCGTTAACGTGTCAGGGATACGCAGAATATAATCCCTGTTTTTCTAGGAATTCATATTGTGTTTTTTTCCACTTCAGCGGTTGGATATAGAAAAGGAGACAATCGAACTGGTGCACTCGAATCCAACAGAAATACGAGACCTGCCCCGAAGAGTTCCCAAAGACACTCCCAGATATCACTTCTTCCTTTACAAACACTGCCATGAAGGAGACCAACTTGACTCCATCGGTACGCAAACCTTTTCCATGAACTACGGATTACACAAATCGGACAATGAGAACCCGGCTTCCATGTTAACAGTTCATATCCTCTTTCCTGCAGTGTTTATATACTCGATGCCTGGGTACAGCTGCAGCATCAAAGAGCGCATGCTGTACTCAAGCTGCAAGAGCCGGCTACTGGAGGATGTGGAGAAAGAGTATCATTTGGAAATAGCAAGAAAGGTACAAAAAAGATGAAAATAATCAGTGAAATTAGTACTTGGAGGGTCACACCTGTTTTCTACTGGTCAAAATAATAGGCCAACAGATTATACGATTACATCTACAGCTATTACAGACCAGCAAGCCCAGGGGTGGTTAGCACTTCCTCCATATTTCCCAGTCTGAATGTGGTGTGTGAGTGGGTGTAGGTGGTGTTTGTAGAGGCCAATGGCACAGATTGCCAGCCTCGCTCCCTTTAAGCCTCCCCAAGGCAGATATGGCTTCAATACTAGCAGCTTACCGCTACTTTGGATATTTTGATATTTTGACAAATACAGAGTACAACTTCAATACTAGAAACTGTTTTAAACTATGTAATTATGAAACAACTTCCAAAATTAATCTATTGTTGAGATTAATATTACTTTGCATATGCGTCTTGCTAGCATTTACCTATACCTCATAGTATCACTGCAAGGTGCATTAGATGATGAATTACTGTTCAACCCCATGTTTGTGCACTAAACTAAATGTACTAGTACTACAATGTTTAGGGATCAAGGGTCTGCCAAAATATCAACATGAAAGCAGTGTAATGTAACTATGTAATTATGAAACAACTTCCAAAATGATTCTATTGTTGAGATTAATATTACTTTTGCATAAGCGTCTTTCTAGCATTTACCTATAACTCCTAGTATTACTGCAAGGGGCATTAGATGATGAATTACTGTTCAACCCCATGTTTGTGCACTAAACTAAATGTACTAGTACTACAATGTTTAGGGATCAAGGGTCTGAAGGGCCAAAATATCAACATGAAAGCAGTGGAAAAGCACACAAATAATCTTGTTGCACTAATTGCCTAAATCCTACTTTGGTGACAAGAAAACCGTGATTAATAAGACTAAAGCCTTATACTTATTAAGTTTATTTAGCCATATACCATATACCATAAACCATATTTTACTTCATCTTGTTACATTAAAGGATGATAACTACTTATTCAGCGCTAAGCTTATGTAAAATAACTTAATAACCTCAACTAGTTCTACAAGTACTACAATATTTGAGAGTCAGACATCCCAGAATATATGAGATAAAATTTGTATATTTATTACCCTTGTCCATCTATAACATTTTCTTTGAAAACCACATTTCACCTGCTATTTGCATTGAAGAAGAATAATTCCTGGCTTAACCTCAAGTATGAAACTCAACCAGATCTACTAGTACTACAATGTTTGGGGACTACAGGCACAATAACTATAGCATTATATGAAACTAAATCCTTTGTTTTTCCATGACCTTTTCCTTGACAAACCACATTTCACTTCGTTGTGCTGCATTAAAGGTTGATAATTACTGATTCAACCCCACGTTCGTGTAAAAAAAACCTCAACCAGATCTACTAGTACTGCAATGTTTGGGAATTATAGGCATACCAGAATAACTATAGCACTATATGAGGCTAAATCCTTATATTTATTCCCATTATTCATGTATTGCCTTTACCTTATTACCTTTTATAATCCTTATTTATGACTTTGCCTCCCCATAACCTTTTCCTTGACAAACCACACTTCACTTCTTCCTGTTGTTGAGTCACATTGTGCTTGTCTGAACCTGCAGCTGGAGATCGATGATGGCGACGAGCTGACAGAGGAGTTCCTGTACGATGAGGTCCATCCCAAACAACACGCCCACAAACAGGCCTTCGCCAAACCCCGAGGTCCTGCAGGCAAACGGGGCCATAAACGTCTCATCAGGGGGACAGATACTATTCAAACTAGCTAGAGACAAGATAGACCTGCTTAGATAGGTTGTGTTCATGTTGCAGTGAGTGGCTGTGTAAAAATCCCTAATGGTACAAAGTGGTCTGGACAAATGTGTGGAAATATGGGTGCAACTTAACAAAGAACGTCATAATGAATAAACTGTACCTTCATAATGAATAAACTGTACCTTCATAATGATTACTGCAGTACTTGCCAAGCCTGAATAATTCTTTTAAGGCCCTGTACCTGATTTCGTCTCATGTATTTGAGCAAAATGTGTCTTGCCCTCGTACATATATAGATTGTAAGCAGCATCTAAGCAGCTCTTGAGGTCTACACAAGCCAACTCTGTGGTGTCTGCATCTAATTACAAAACATTTCATTGTCCAATAATCAGGAAGTGCATGTTTGCATGCTAGTTGTTGTTAGCTTGACTGTGACAGCAAAACTATGCCCTGGTCTGTGAAAGTTGCACTTATAAACTTAGAAACAAATTGCTGTTAATAATTAAGATGCTTGGATTGTATAAGGTAAGTGAGGATTAACTGGACCACTACAAACTGTTTAAAATGAACTACCGCTAGTTCTGCTTTTAAGATTTTAAATAAAACGAGTAATATCAGGTACAGCGACTTTAAAAAATTTAGAATTTTTAATTATGAATTATGATTTTTTTTGTTTGTGCTTTATTAAGGCTCTTAAAGTGTAGTTATTATTAAGTGTTAGTGAAATATGTCATGGAAGGATCCATACATAATTTATCTTATTGTTTGTTAGGAATAGGCAAAGGAATCTAATCTACTGCTGGTAATAAATGTTATTTGTATTGAAGAATATCACTTCCTCTTTAAACTAAACAGAAAAAAATATATTAATTAGTCAACTCCCCTAGTTAATATGTGCTGACAGGGAAGACTTTGAACTTTGTGCCAGTTTCAATTCATGCTAAAAAGCCTGTTGTTGCTGAAATTTACAGTTTATTAAATCAACAGTAAATCAGATCAAAACCTCTTAATATTGACAAGTTTATTTAGTTTAAAATCTTTACTATACTATCCTGCCTCCGTCTCTGCTGTAAACCCTCTGCTCTCAGAAAGCCGCGCTGTCACATGAACACAACCTAGTCCCCTGTCCCAGCTCTAACCCCAAACCTTGAGTTGATTTGATTTCCTCGTTGTACAGACCACAGCAAAGACTTGAAATATGGCATAATATTATTGTGCAATAACCGTCATCCTTTTTCTGCTATTTCAAATCATAGTGCTTCAGTTCATCTGTTTTCATCGAAGAATTAGACAAATAGAGCGTGAAAAAGCTGCTGTTAAATGCATTTGCACTGACTTGTTGCAAAGACGATTGTTTTCATTTCATGTTTAGAGTCATAAAGTTTTTTATTAATATTTGTAAAAAACTGAAAAATGAAATGACAAATAAAATGATTTTTACTGTGGTATTACATGGTTTCACTTGTTTATAGTTAGAAATCAGAAATCTAACAAAACAAAACACGATTTGTAAATGTGATATGATGTGGTGCAGTTTTTAGGGAACGTCTATCACCTGCTTATCTCCATAGGAATGTTATTGCTTTTCCAGGAATGTTTCCTTGTATGACTTAGATTCTCAGTCTTCATGGATGTGATGTGATGTCACAGTGACATCATCGAACCATGTTACAGGTCAGATCTGTGAAAAGAATAGCCAACACAAAGTAAGAATGCATCTTTTCCCATTAAAAAAAGCAATAAAACTGAATAAATGCTAAATAAATATGTTTTGTAATACCATACTGCCCCCCATAACCCCCCAATGAAAAAGTAGTGCACCTTTAATTGTTACTTAAAGCAATAATCATCATTACATCTACTGAAATATTATCCAATAAAACAGTTTTTCTTTCAAACAGAAAACATTCTGTTCCACCTTGTGATGTGGTAATATTTGGCACATTTTTTAAACTCCACACACATTTTCACTAGAATCATTTGGATAATTTTGGACCTGGAACTGGTAAAAGGAGCTGTTAACTTGAAAACTGCCACTTCATCACATCACAAGGTGCAATAGAGCATTTTGAGCTTTGGATTAACGGATTAATAAGTAAAACTAAACACAACTACAGGTAATAAACATCCAAGGAGGCAGCAGCGGAACATGCCTCAAAGCTCACAGTCAATTTTGTTTAATACAGAAAGAGTCATTATTTCACAATATTTAAGTTATATGAAGTTATTTGGAGTAAAATGTCAAATTATTTTCAGAATCTAATTATCATGCTCTTTAATGCTGCAGGGTTTTATCATGACTACATCCTGTATCACAGCATAATGCATTTTTGACATCACACCGTGTCCCTACTATAACTGGAAATCTGTATGTTCAGCCAATCTTGTTTCTTTTGTGAAATTCCAAGAGCGTGCACTAAGTCTAAAACACAATGCATTCATTCAGTGGTATTGGCCAGTGTGCTGAACCACATAAACTCACTATGGACTTGTTAATGGACAACTTGACATTTTATGAGTTGACAAATCATTACTTGAGTGAGGACGTTAAGCGCTATCAAACTTGGACATTGTGTAAACATAAATAAAGTAATAAGATGAAGGAATTTCAATTTAATGGGTTTCCTAGACAACAATTTAGGGTTTCTAGGGATAAAAAGAACAATGAACAGAACATTTAGTGGTCAAGGAAGAAGCCTATACCGACACTAATCCTGCTATCAAAAGTATTTATTCAATTACTACCTTCATATCAAGTATTGCTAATGCTACTTAAATCAGATTTGTGAGTTTGATGAGTTTGGTGTATTTGAAACATCACTGTTTAATCAGGGGTTGAAGTCTAAATGAATTGACACAGATGCAAACGATAAAGTTAACTGGACGATAAAGGAACTGGACTTTTATGTTTTATTATTTCAATTATTAAGGCTATTAACGAGTAGTTTTTTTCAAGTTTATAATTATAAACACCAATTTGAGTATATTGTACAAAGATACAATAGGTTAAATTATTAATTTCTATAATACTGTTCCCAATTACTAATAGATTTATACAATCTTGTGTGAGTTTGTGGATATTACGCACACTTGCAATGAAAAATATAATAAATGTGAAACTGTCAGGTTAACCAAAGCAAGAACAATTCAAACTATTCTTTTTGTGTCCTGCATTCAATCTTCATCTATGTCTTTCTTGAATCATCTGAGCATATGCAGCTGTTTTCTAGGTAATCCCTCAAAAACCCCACTAACTTTGAACTACACCACAGGCGAGATACTGGAAAAGCCAAATCATTCGTAGTAGCCGCCTTTATGTACTTTTATGTACTTTTACTTTGTCTCTTTCTCGGTAGACGCTCACTCTTCTTTGTACTCTGGTCTTAAGAAACCACAAAATATACTATACACACCTAGTTTATACCACAGTCTGGAAAACACATTTCACTGTCAAAAACTGAACAAAATGGTACCTATTTAATTTTCTACTTTAAAATGATGTAAAATATTGTACTTGTATAGACATTAAAATAGCAATTTGAATAGTCATTTTTACAAAATCAAAAAGGCTGCCATTATTTAGGCAACACAATGTTCTTTGCACACAAGATACTCTTCTGTCTGTTTAATGGTAAATTACTAATAAACAAACATGTTCTGAAAGGCAAAGAGTTCTTGTATTTGTTTTTGTTCAGTCTCAAAAATGCTCCTGGACTTGTTTAAAATGTACACTTTGAACTTTGAAAACTTAATTCTAATCTCAATTGTTATACA
>KN506594.1:11348-32651 GCA_000787155.1 Scartelaos histophorus
AGTTTGTCTAAACGGTGGGTTAACTCTATTTTCCTCTCATAGTTGAAATATTGTTTGAAGCAAGTCAATATAATCAGTTAAGTCATGCATGTGGTTCTATGACGTTCACTTTTTGCAATTCTGTAATCTCTTCCTCCGTTACTTGCTGCGTTTTCATTTTCATTTATAACAGATGATGACACTGCATGTGAATAAAGTTTAACTGCTACTTATTACACATTTAATTTTCCATAAAAAATATTACAAAATGTATTCTAAAACGACACTATTTCTTTGCCTTTATAATGCATGCTCCAATATTGTGTTTCACACTTGCACAATATAGGTCAAACATTACCACCCTACAAAAGTCAGTGGGGAAAGGCCCAACAATAACTGATCAAATTCAAAAATCATTTGCTTGTTGAAAATCTAGCAGCAAATGGCTACAATTATAGAAGGCCCAGTCAAGAACGTGAAAAAGCCTAGGGCCTCTCAGATGACAAAAACAAAACCCACTGACGGCCCAATGGTATGCACATCTAGGCCTATAGGCTATAAATAGGTTAATATGATACACTAAAAATTGTTGCAACTGAAATGCATTACATTACATACCCAATAATTCTATTAGAAGCCTATATTTAAAAGCTTTTATCCAGCACATTTGTTTAAGATTATTTAGTTATAGGGTATTTTTATTAGGCTTTAAAAAATGGGAAAATGTCTAGATCAAGGGCCAATTGAATACTCATAACCATAAGTCAAGGATATAAACTCATATCCATACCTAATCATTTAATTTACATTTTGGTAAGAGTTTATTTCTACCAGAAGGTGGTAGGTGACCTGCCTTTCCTTTATAACCTGCTTTGCACTCTACGCAAGATTATTAGATAGTAGATCCTTTTTCAGACCGCAGTGATTCAAGGCTTGGTTTATCAGCAAACCTGTTTTACAATGTGTTACTATGTGAAAAGAGATTATGTCAATAACAAACATAGTAACCTCAGCCTTTCAAAAAAACAAGCTTTTCTGTTAAACTGTCACAATAACAAGTTGTTTTCTGAAGCATAATTATTATACTCCGGGAAAAACTCTCGCCGCGTGTCCGTCCGCCGCTAGGATCGAGGGAAATCTGCTTCACTGGAAATAGCCATGTGCATTCCTATTATCTTTAATGTCGAGGCGGTGAGTTCCCAGAATGAAGCCTGTGACACGGCTGCGCGGCGGTGGGCGGAGTCAAACACGACCGCGGTTCCTGGAAAGCGGATAAAGAGAAGCAGACGCGGCGCGATTCCAGGGAGCGGGCGGCACTTACGGCGGAACAGCCAGAGCGCGACAGCTGGGTAGTAACAGCGACAAAAACACCCCGTAACACCCCGCAAAGACACCGTGAAAAGAAGACACGCTCTGAAGACGCTTTGAAGACACATTGCTAGTTGTTAAAATGTTACCGTAAGCGCAGGTTCCGCGAGTCGCGAGCGGAGAAGCGGTGCGCGCTCGAGCCCCATTGGTGGTTTTAGGCGGTGCGCGGTGACGTCACGCCCTCAGCGCTGGACGAGTTCTCAGAATAGACTTCTAGGAAATGGTAAATTTTAAAAGCCGAGTCTATACACAGCGTCCTTCACACATTTGGATCTTATTCCCGTGACAAGACACTCCAAGCCGCAGCGAAGGACGCGCAAACTTTAAGACCGCATGATTTCGATTCATGTTTTTTAAGCTTAAAACCCGTACTCCGTGTTCTTTATATTGGAGAGGGGAACGCGCACGGACCTGCTTATTTCCGCGTCCCGAGCCCTATAGAGCAACTCCTATCAAGATTCAACGATCCAGCTCATTTTTCAAACACTATTTTAAAAAACATTGTATATTTTAATGTTTTTTATTTAAAGAAAAGAAAACAAAAACACTACAGACCGGATTCAAGCCAAGTGAGACTCCAAGGATAACGCTGTAGTATGATTCTTTGTGTGCCTGGGTAAGACCACTTCTTTTGTTACATTTACTCTGTGTACTTTTCTATAACACTGGGTTTTTATGGTCAAAAAGAAGCTTATATAGTACCCTATATCATTTGATCCTAAAGGGAACATGCAATTATGGGTGTAGTCTTGATCATTGACAAACTTCTAATTACAGACCTTATAAACTACTCATTTAAAATGCTCATTAAACAACAATGATTAAGTGAATAAGCATTTTAAATAATAAATTCTATAAGGTCAGGCATTGTAAACATATTGGCATTTCTTATCCTGGTTCAATGAGTTCAAACACTAGATGACCTTATTTGTGAATGAGGAAAAAAACACGTTCCCCCCAAAAACTGAGTCTGTCCCTGTGAGTCATATTGATGTGTTATACGTTTTATTTTGCAGCCCTCGAGCTCTCCTGCCTGCTACCGCTTCTCCTGAGAGTCTGCTGGGCATGCGGACGGAGAATGTACAATCAAACTCCTGCCTCCAAAATCCCCCTCTTTTCTGGGATCCGGCGAAAGACCTGCAGACAATCGCCAGTAACTTCTGCTATCTAGAAAATTCAGGTACTTTTACAACATTGACTCATTGACGTGCATTTCTAGGGATTTGTTCATTGTTTGGGTTAAAGGGGAATTCTGTTTAATCATTGATTGTAGTGGTTTAGTAGTTGAGCGTGATAAGCAGGCTTTACCTTTCTAATTGATTGTATGTTTTTACAGGATGGTACTGGGGTGCGGTAACAGCAGCACAGGCACACGCAGCACTACAGGAGGCCTCAGAAGGAGCGTTTTTGATTCGGGACAGCTCTCACCCCATGTACATGCTTACGCTATCAGTCCGGACAGCGCGGGGTCCCACCAGTATACGAATTCAATACAAAGGATCACGATTTCTTCTGGACTCTAGCTCACCGGCTCTCCCTAGTCTCTCCACCTTCCCGAATATTCCCAGTTTGGTACAACACTACATGGGACCAGAAAAGCAAGCGGAGGAGAAAAAAAAGGAAGACAAAGCAAATTCAAAGAGCGTCCAAGACTCTTCGATCGTACTAAAACTGAAACGCGCGGTGTACAAACCTCAAGGACTACCGACACTGCAGCATCTAACACGTCTGGTTATAAACAGGCACACGGACTGCCCTGAATCGCTACCACTCCCCGGGCCCCTTCTGCGCTACGTACAGGACTATCCCTTCAAGGTATGAGAAATGTCCGCCTCTGTGCATTCAAGTACTTAAATCTCAGCCAACTTTCAAAGGAAACTGTGATCATGGGGATTTTACTGTTGCTTGTTAATAATAAAGATACTGCAGCATTTGACATCACAGTACTGGACACAGGGTCCCCTTATTTATGTGAAGCACTCTTAAACAGAAACTACTCACCACCTCAGTAATGTAAAAATAATGACTTGTGAATACATCTTGGTTTATGGATGTGGAAAATGCCTGCTTTACCAACATCAAACCAACAAACTCACTGAGGTGTCCTTTTTATGTTTTTCTTGGTAAATATTTGATTTTTCTACTTTTTACATGTGTACATTTTATATTAAAACAATTCATGGAGTCCATTGTTGTCGTCACCGTCTTTCCTGTTACAAATCTTTTGTGTACATGTCATCATAACGCAACAGTTAGTGAGAAGTCCAGTCATAAACACCAGAATTGGTTTCATCTTGTGACTTAGTGGTAATATCCAGATACAGAAGTTAACTTCTTGGTAAAGTTGACTGATAATGAATTTTCTATCTAGCACTGCTCAATAGAAAATGCATTGTGTAGTGGAAAACTATCACTTTCCCACAATTATTCAAACCTTATAAAATAATATACATGTTTTCTTAATATTTCTATGTATTTTTGTAAGGAAACAAAGCAGGGAGGTGAATTTTGATTAAATTTAAAATAGTCTCTTTTTATTTAACAATTCCCATTATAATGTGCTATACAGATATAGTAGTTTTACTTGCTAATGTGAATTACATGTATATAAGTCAGCGAGGGGACAAGCAAAGGGTGGATCGCAGTCTCCATTGGATTCATAGAACTGGTGAATGGTTCCTGGGAGGAGGGTGAGATTCGGAGAGCGCAGGCTTCTAAGAAAAGCCCTGATAATTACCTTCAGCTTTGAGCCTGTGTCTGAGCCATCTTGCGCACGTTTTCATTCGCGACGCACAGTACACAGATATTTACCAACAAAATAGTTTTCAAACCGCAATGATTTAATCTGACAAACAAGGAAACATGTAGTGAGCAGATCTAGTGAAAGTGCATGTATGTGCGGCAGCGGGGGAAGGAGAGTTAAAAGCTGAGTCGACCTGGGCTAAAGCCAACGTAATAGGATCTTCAGTTACTCAATCCCAATTTTGCTTGTGGTTCTTGTTTGTCTCTTTCTGAAGGATGCAAAATCTCGGCCTGCAAAATAAAAAAAACAAAACAGTAATTAAAATAAAAAGCAGTTTGTGATGCGGCAAAGCTGAAACGCTGGTTATGACAATTGCATCATGATGTATTTGATGTTATAGGGCCAAATAGTTATAAGAGTATACAGTGTAGTTGAATGAATAATGGTTAAATCCTGGTTAAATCCTGGTTTAGTCCTGGTTTAGCCCTGGTGTATGTAGTTCTAATGTAGTCCTGGTTTAGTACTACTATTGATTCTGGTTTAGTTGTAGATTAATCCACCTCTGGCTCAAATGTTAAGATGTAATTTGCTAAAGATGTAATTATGAGTTTTAAATTATATATTATGTTACATTATACTTAAATAACAAATAGCACCAAGTTTTAAAATGGCATGGTGCTCAGAAGTGTAATTATTACATAAATAAAGGGTATGTAAGTGAGTCCTGTTTTAGGTCTAGTTTAGTGGAAGTGGAAATTTAAATATTTTCTAGGAAGGAAAACGGTTTCAACATCCAATAAGGTCAAGTTAGCTTCATGTTCTATGCAACATGTTGAGGTTTGGGTTTTTTTATTCAAAGTTTTCATTTTGTTATAATTTTTTAATCACTATGGTTACCGTTCATTGCTCTGAAACCCATGGATAGTTTTTGTTTTAGGCCTAGTTTATTCAAAGTGGAAAAGCAAAATGTTTTTTGATAGTGGCAAGAAAGCAACTTTTAAAATCATCTTTAGACTGAATGAAACCATATTAATTCTGGTTAGAAAAGGGCAATACCAACAAAAGCAAATAGCTTGATGAGTAAAATACAATAATAATATTATTCAGACAATATTATGTCGATCTATAAATGTCTAGTCATTATTAAATGTCTTAAGATGCATTAGCTCAGTTTTAAGTTGTAAAGTGTCTTTGCTTTTCATCAACTCTTATGGCAACATTTTAATTATAACAGTATAATTAATATTCAAATGTTGCATATTTTCTAAAAAACATTCACAATATAATCGATATTTTCAAAATCTACTCACTGCTAAGATCTTGTTTAGTGCCATTTTTAACAATGTTGGGCCCCGTTTCTACCTGTAATGGCTTTTAGTGAAGTTCTAAGTTTTAATATGAGATGGTACCAAGATCTATTACTTAAAACTATTATTTTTACCATTTTATTTTACTTAGTGTGACATTTAAAACTCTAGACAGTTATATAATGACATCAACATTGCTTTTGGGACTGTGTGGACAAACCTGTTGTTAAAATCGTGTTTAGTCTGAACATAATGCAGCTCCTGAAGGTGAGACTCCACCCACTGTTGTATAAGAGGAGGGTGTCTCGGATCCACCTCCAAATAAACACGGCTGTAGGTATGAACACAGCATGTACCAGGGATATTAGAGTCAAAGCCACAGTATCTCCTGAGTTTTATCAATTAAGACTCAGCAATTTTAAGATGAAATGCTAAGGTACAAAGGGTTAACGAAGCGTCCAGAAGAATTAATAAACAGACTGAAATATGAACTGACACACTAATAAGATGTGAACCTAAACTACATGGTGAGCAGCTTTTATGCAGAAGATATTGTGCTAAGGTGGAGGAAATTATGGTAATTCAATAATTGCGGCCTTCCCTCTTGAAGTTCAGCTATTGCACACTGAGCTAAAATGACATCACAAATTACAAGTGCAGAATTATCATGTTCACTCTACAATTTAATAAATAATATAACTAATAAAAACCTATATTTAACATAGGGAAATGTTGATATAATGATACTGAGATAGAGAATTACAGAAGTAAAACATTCAAATAGGAATATAATATAGGGACTTATATATTAGGCTTAGTGAATGGAGTGTGCATTGATTTTCAGAGGTTTTGTGTCACCTTTATCAAGGCTTCAGATTGGCACAATAACTATACAGCTTTAATGGATTTGGTCTATTTCTGGTCTAGTCCTGGGATTGTGAAGATTTTAGTGACCTTTAAAGACAGTTCCTGGAAAGTCAAATATTTTCTGAGGTAGTGCCTGGTGTAAAGGTCAAATCATTGGAACTAGGGCAAAAAAAACAAAAAGCATAAAAAGCAACTTAATACACGTTTGCCGGTACACGCTGTTCCTGTGAAAAGGCGATTACAAATTAAACCCAGGTGGGGCTTTTGGTGTGCGCTTGTTTTGTGTTTGGGGGTGGCCAGCGGAGTAATTTTTCTTTTTCTTTTCCTTACCCGTGGTTTAGGAGAATCTGTGAAGCCAAAATCAAGACTTGTCTGATTACTGTGAGTCCGTCTGCACCTCCGTCTAAAGCAGCAGGGTCCTCGAAACTAATGCACACACATCAGACATGAATAACAGCCTAGAAACCCGATACAAGCATGTACACACTGTGTACATTTAAATTTAACACGGACAGACTCTCTAAGTACACCATGATACTGCCAAGTTACCCAATGTCCTTCTTTTAAAAGTCAGTCAGGATAATTAAATTACCTATGTGCTTTAGAGTGATTAAAAATTATTTAATTATTTAACAATATGAAATAAAATCTTAGATCTTTTGAATGGTGAAAAAAATTCACAATTAATGAAAAGGCCATGAATAGTGTCATATCAGTATACTGGTTTTATTTGTGATCCACAGCAGTTGCGCTTGAATTCAAAGCTGTATTCACATTTGTAGTTTGATCCTGGTTTAGTTCTGATGTAAACTTGATAAGGTCCTGTCCTACTTTAGTTCTGGTGTAGTCCAGGTTGTTTCTGCTTAGTCCAAATTATGATGTGGTGTATATATACAACATGATGTAAAGACAGATTCTATTAGATTAGTACAGAGCTATAAAATGAAATAGGCAGCATATCTTATATTTGCACATAACTGACATATAAAAATGCTTATTTCCTTTTCAGTGTAAGTTTTTAATGCAAGTCATTTTGTGTAGCAAAGATAGGCAAAGAAAATATTAAGGAAAAATAACAATGGAGCTTAGGTACTTTTTCAAGGTCTTCTTTTGAGCACACAAATCCATTACCATTTATATTAACAATATGCTTTTTATAAGCTGAATGAATTATTATGTTTCTTTAGATCAAAAAATAAGAACTTGTTTTGCTGACAGTCGTATTTTTGTGGCATTGTCATTTGTAAATAGGGTTATGCACTTCTAAGTGAGGCACTTCAGCCTAAACCCCTTTGGTCACTGTTTTGTTTGTAACAGGCGATTAAGCACTTGTTTAATTACATGACTGATGAAAATAAACTACTACTACTAAACTACTAACTTGTAATATAGAATATATAAGAAATACAGGTATGGACAAAACATTTACATAATGGACATGACATAACCTATTTCTCAAGAATAATTTGTCCTTGACCAGTTACAATCTATTATCTTTTCTCAATTTCTCAATATTTAGGAAGCATTTGAAAATGCACGCATTATGTAACATTTATGCTTGTCTCTTTAGAGATGTTATTGCTTTGCCTGGACAGTCCCACAGTACACTAAACATCCGTTTTGCATGCGTTCAGTCAGGTCAATGTGTTGAGTTATTGTTCAGATTTACCTAAAAACAAATCCTGTTTATTGGTGGGAGTGGAGTCAACTCTCCACTGATAGCACCTCCCAGGACACAAGTTTAATGACACACATGAAACACATGATGAAACACGGGAAAAATTCCAGTTTCACTTTTAAATACATAACATTACTGTTATGCCAAGCTTTGAGTTTTAACTTTTTCACCATTATAAAAAGAGCATTAATTTCTACCTTAATAAGAAACACTGCAAATGTAAGTCTCATAGTTAAAACATTTTCATAACATTGATGAAATAATTTAAACTTTTTTTTATTTTCTCAGCGCACACACAACCCAACCAACAGTAGCTTGGCAATAAAAGCTTTCAGGTAATGCTAGATTCTGTATATTTACTTGGAGTTCTAAATAGCACGAAACCTGGAAAATGACTCACCTCTGTATTTCAGGTTGTAGTGATGACATGTCCTCTGTGTACAGGTACGGAGGGTTACTCACCACGACTGAAACTCCACTACAACTGTTCAATATGGTCTCCGTATCTGATAATAACATCATAAATACAGACACATTTATATTGTTTTTTTATACTGTTTTTCTATATTTTACGTTAATTCAATAATTCATTCAATCATGGACCAGTGAATGCAGTCTTATCCTGACACAAACATCTGAACTAATTCTTAAATAGATCTAGACTATTAAATTAATGAATCCTTGCATTTATAAAGCGCCTTTCAAGATACCCAAAGCACTTTACAGTTCATTATTCATTCATTCCACACTCAGTGGTGGTAAACTACTATTGCAGCCACAGCTGCCCTTGGGCAGACTGACGGAAGCGAGGCTGCCAATCTGTGCCATCGGCCCTTCCAGCCATCACCATCACTCACACACACACCACTTTGATACTAGGCAATGTGGGTGAAGTGCCTTGCCTAAGGCGCCCCACTGTGGCACCTGTAATTCGCAGCAGTCTCCCTGTACTAACCAGGCCCAAGATCAGGCTTTGACAAGCCGGTACGGCCAAATATTAAGGAAAGGTTAAAGTTAGTCCTATTTGTGTACATTCTTCCAGTGTCAATATTTTCATTTCTGTTTTTTGACAACAAATCCTGGTAGGGGTTAAGTGTCTTGCCCAAGAGCATTTTGACAAAATGGCCATGGGAAGAGGGGATAAAACCATCAACTGTCAGATTGGTGAATGAACAGTACTGAGCCAGTACTACACAAAAGACCAGAAAACTCAAAGTAAATACTTAAGATACATACTTGAACATTATTATGAGTATTATTATTGTCATTATGAATGATTTGAATGCATTTTCCACATTTGGAAATATTATAAAAAAGGCCTCAAGTTTTTTCTTTAGATAACAGTAATAGTTTATGTTGTACAGTCATACTCTGCATATAAAAGTACTGGTTATTGTTACCTTTTAAAATATCCAAATGATAAAGTTGTAACCTGTCTTCAAGTCTCAGGCTATAAAATAAAAAAAAACCATGAGAAAATTTAAAAGCACAAATTTTTAAAAAATACACATTTTAAACCTAAAAAACAATATGTTCAATATATATTTTAAAATAAAAGTGTACCTTAGAGCATTTTCTTTGGTTAAAAGTACTGCATCCTCACTTTGGTCCAAGGCCACTGCTCTGAGCTATGAACAAGAAGTGCATTTTTCACATTTGTTAAATATATAAAAGATATGTGTGAGTAAAAATCAATTATAAACCTTGATCAGCTTATAATGATTCTGTATAAATACACCAATGTAATGAATAATGGAAAATAGTGATATATTTGATCCTATAAGTAAATCTTGTGTCTTTTTGTTGATGTTCTCACAATAAAATACATGTGTTTAACTTTTCATATTTTTGTAATATTCAACTTTACAAATAACTACTTGTTATAATTCTTTCTCTCACCTGGTGGAGACTCTTTAAGAGGCTTAAAGAGATTGCGCCAGAACCACAGCCCACTTCTACAGTGCTCAAACCCCCAGTTTTCCTCTGGAGATCTGAGAGAACAATTTCAACCAACTCCTGCAGCAACAAATGAGCATGAATGAGTACCAGATAGGATAAAAAGGAGAACTTTTATTTATCAGAGAGGGTTTCAGATTACATCAAAATATTCCATTGACCAGTAGTATTTAATAAAGATGGGGCCAATTAAAATAATATTGTTAAAATTACACTTTTTGTTGCAATACTGTGAGGTGTTGCTTTTAATCAATAACTGAAATCAGGTTCATCAACTGTGAATTTACTTTCTGGATATTACATTGCAAAATACCCATCTGGGAGTATCACAACCTAGAATCAGAAAACCACCAACAGGTAAATTTCAATGTTGCAACAGAAAAGTATAAGAACAACAGTAGAATAAAAGAAGACAGAGTCAGATATATTGGTTGGCCAATGTTCGAGTAGATATTTGCACTTTTTAGCGTATCAGCTACTGACTTGGCATCTATATATTGGTGGTTTCTCTAGATTAGATTTTAAACAATTAGGATCAATCTCTAAACAAAAAGATAAATATAAATGTAATATTTTAAAACATACTTTTCATAAAATCAAGATACAAGATTGAGCAGAATAATAAGAGCACACTAAAATACAACCTAAAAAGTAAACTATAAAGCCGTTGTGTGATTGATGGTTTTGTTCCTGTCATGTGTATTCTGAGCGTGTGAAGCTCATTACACATAAACACACATGCCCATTTCTAGAGTGTTGAGTTTGGTCAAAACACACCTCAGTTTCAGGTCTGGGTATAAATACAGGTGGTCTCATCTTCAGAGTGAGGTCCCTGAAGTCCCACTCCCCTATAACATACTGTACTGGCATCCTACAAAACACAAGATAGTGAAAAAAAAACACAGATTAACCTTTAATAATATAAATGTAATTATAATATCAATATGAAAAGAATGAAAGGAAAAAACACCAAAAATGTATCACCCACTAATTATGAAATGTTGGTCAATCATGTCATTTTAAATAAATTAACTTACCTCTTAAGTCGCTTGGCACACAGCTTCCATATCTTGTGTGTTTTTTCAGTGCTCAGAAGCTCGGTGAGCACTTTGGCACTGACACTTTCAATCTACGATCAATGAATTATATAAAAATTAAATTAGGGGCCAAACTGCAAAAAATGCTTTGAGCACGTATTTGAGCATGTGGTCTCAATTTTTGAGTTCAGTAAATAAGTGCTGGTTTTGTATGATCTTATTTAAATAGGCAGCATATGTCTCAATCATCTGGATGTACATTGTAGAAGTATGTAGATCTATTGAATTGAGAATGTCACAGCTCAGAAGGGCAAATGGAAGAGTAACTGCTGATTTTTGATTTTTCACAAAAAGAAAATGGAGCCTAAATTGAAATCATACACAAACTGACAAGGGATGCATATGTCCATCCTCTACCAATATCAGCACTTTAGTTTCCAGAACATGAGAGGGATCCCTGAGGATCCTGGGGAACACTCTCATAACCTGCCGGTCAAACAGAGCAGGGAGGGTTCTGACGTAATTGGCAATAATTTTGGAGCAAACATTTGTGAGTGTGATCAATGTGACCTGTTTTGAACACTGACAGATCAGAACCAACACATGCCTGAAAAGAACAGAATGCTCTCAATAAAGGCATGGTAAAAGGTCATTGTGATGTTTTTACTCACATCAAATGACCAAAATTTCCTTAAACGATACTGCTTACCAATAACTTCAACCTATACAAGTGCATACCTTATTTAGGACAAAATAACCTTTATTCGTTCCATAATGAGGAAAATTTCTGGAAAGATTATTAATTAATTAAGAAATTGTAGAATGGGTTTATATAAATAGCAGTTTTGAGCCAAAATGTTAAATCAAAGCTTATTACATAAATTAATAGGGATAACCAGAATATGGCCAATATGATGGAGTCAATGCCTATGCCCACAAATTTATCTGGATCATCACTATTACCAGTACTGATATTGGTACCTCAATAAAAAGGTAAAATGTCAACATCCCTACATATTTAATATCCTCCATTCTGTGTTCTCTGTTTATAATTGTTGTATCATTGATTTTTGATTGAATAATACTGAAAAAGCTTTATAAATAAATGCTTACATGTGCTGTACAGTGAATGCTGTTACTTACGGTCTTAGCCCCGAGCACATGGGCGGTTATGTAGCGACTCGACAGGTCCGGTTCACTCACACCTTTCTCCTGGAAATGTTGACTCCAGGAATGTGCTGCCTGTAGAGCTGTTATTCTCTGCACTGGGAGAGCCAGGCCACTGCAGCCACACACAGCATTCACCCAGATCAACTGCAAACATTTATTAAGAGATGATTCTTACCATGCAATCGGTATTCATTCATTGTATTTTTATTGACCCATAACATTCAAAAATAATACAGCATTAATACAAAAACAGAACCATTGGCCAATCCAAGAAAAACAAAGTTCACGGTATTATTGTACACTCAGTAAGATTAGAAATCGACTAACTTTGCTGTTCAATTAGCTTTAAATTAAATAAATGGATGATATTATACCTGTGATTTATTATTCGTGCATCTCAAAAAACAGGACACTTCATTGAAAGCTCTCCTCCTCCACATGGTAAGCTAACAGTTCTAAAACAGCACTAAAACTAAACAATCCCCTTTCATTTCAGCTTTTGTTTTAAATAATGTGATAGTAACAATGTTGGTCCTCTTCAGGGAGAGGTTTTTATTAAAGCGAAATTGATATTGATAGTATTTGTAGACTCAAGTTCATATCTCGTATCATGCACGTCCTCGCCTCCCTCCCGCTGCTGTTTTTGTCATGTGACCGTGTACGCATGCGCAGTCTGTCCAAACAAAACAGCTCATTTACGGCCATAGGAAATTTTAAAACTATATCAAACATACATCGGAAATTTAAATTAGTCTATGAAATGTATTTGGTGATTGATAGAAATAGTACCCAGAAGGTACAGTATGTAATAGCTATTTTAATAAATGCAATGAGATTTTGTATTTGTATATTTGTAGAACGGCAGGTCCAGTTATTTTATGCTTTACAACAGTCATTAAACACGTCGTTGTTGTTCATCTTTGGTGGAGCATGTTGTTGGAGAGTTATTGTAAAGTTTTCTAAAAAGGAAAGAGAAGGACAGTATAATTTCGCGTATCTTTCTCGAGTATATTTTCCAATCATTTGAAATGTGTTAGCTCTGCATAAAGCGTTCAGATTACTGTCATAAATCCAGATCTAACGGGCGACTTTAGCTAGCTTCCTCTTTAGCTGCAAACCTGAAACCTGAAAGTGATGGACATGTCATGCATTTTGACTGGACGGAACTGCTTTTTATAAATATTTGTTTTAGATTTAGAATTTACCGGTGACAATGGGGTTAAATACTCGCATAGAGTGCATATTCTTTAGTGAATTTCACCCAACACTGGGACCAAAAATAACTTATCAGGTAAGTTAAGAATATGTTGCTATGTTATTAAGGCAATAATACATCGTGACTCTGCATGTCATGCTTCTAGCTGTGTATGTTTTCCCACTATTGATTGCTTAATTTGAGCCTTTTGGGCACCAGGTCCTAAATATCTACATGTACATATCTTTGCTTCTTTTGTTGTTGTAGTTGTACTGCGCTCAAACAAATAAATATTGCTTTTTGTATCAAGATCTTGCATTCAGTTCCACCATTCCACCAACAGATCACAATATATGAACATCAAATATAATAATACTGCTTTTATTACTATACCTTTCTTTTAGATTCAGTGCATTACATGTAATATACATTTTGTGGTGATGTGGATTTTATTTCTTCTTTGACTGTCATTTTCTCACCAGGTTCCAGAGGAGTCCATCTCTCGTGAGCTCTTTGACACAGTCCAGGTTTACATTATCACCAAACCGGAGCTGCAAAACAAACTAATAACTGTGTATGTAATCTGAACATTTATGCATTATTGTCAATTGACTTTCACAGCAATCAGTTTATATCTGTTTTATTTCAGGACTGCAATGAATAAGAAGTTGATTGGATGTCCCGTGTGCATTGAACATAAAAGGTACAGCAGAAACGCACTCCTGTTTAATCTAGGCTTTGTATGCGATGCTCAGACCAACACATGTCCACTGGAGCCCATTGTTAAGAAACTGTCTGGCTACCTCACTACACTGGAGGTAACAGAAATGATCTATTTTCTTATGAATATTGTTATGTTTGTTGTTATCAAAATGATTTATTGTCTCTCTTGCAGCTTGAAAGTGGTTTTATATCTAATGAAGAAAGCAAACAGAAATTGTTGCCCATTATGTCAACTTTGCTAGAGGAACTGAATGCTACAGGAGCCTGCACACTACCCATTGGTAATATATTTTTATTCAAAGTAATTTAAAAATATATCAACAATTTTGAATTTGATTGTCACTAGTATATCTTAATTTTTATATCTGCTGGTAATGCGCTGGGGAAGTTTATGAATGTTGATAAGAGTTTAAGTATTATTTAAGCATTGGAAATTAGCAGTTTGCTAATGATCAAAATATTGAAGTGTCTTCCATAGATGTAACATACTGGAAGCATTTTTTGTGTCCATAATATCAATCAAAGTTATATCATTGTACTTATTTACATACATTTACCACATAACCATATTTAATGTGTACAATGTGTGGATACATTTCTAGACACATCCAATACCATACATCTGAAGGAAATCCAACCAAGGAAAGACCCGGCCATTGTCCAAGAATACGATGTACCTGTTTTCAGTCAGTGCAAGGACCACTTCATCAAATCTCAATGGGACCTCACCACTCAACAGGTAAGAGGGCATTCAATGTCCCTGGTGTATATGCTGTAGGATATATTGGCATATTGCTTAAAAAGCTGCATTTTTTCACAGATTTTGCCTTACATTGATGGATTCAGACACATCCAAAAGATCTCAGCAGAGGCAGATGTGGAGCTCAATCTTGTTCGAATTGCAGTGCAGAATCTACTGTAAGTTTGGTAAAGGGTGCTGTCTACCCAGAAAAGTTAAATAGTGCACCTTTAAGCATAAGCTGATAATAATCAGATAATACTTTTTAAATTTTACATTATATTTTTGGACACAAATACTTCTAATATGATGCTCTGTTTCTTACAGATATTATGACATTGTGACCCTGGTATCTATATTTCAGGTAACACACCACATGTTATTCGTCGTTATTCAACATTTTACTGTAGATATAATGGACAGGAATTAACCAGATTCCAAGATCCTAATCCAAGATTTAAATTTGGGTTATTGTAAATAACTGTAAATTATTTATGTATGTTTTTGATAGTACATTTCATTTATCCTTACATCCATTGTTCTATATCCACAACAGTACAGCAATGTCTACTGCACTACACCAAAAGTCCAAAGTCTTATCGATGACAAGTCCATCCAAGAGGAGTGCCTGAGCTATGTCACTAAACCGGGTAAATACAGTTCATTTTCATTTTGGCCTTGAGTTTTGGTGTAATTTTCCATTAGTCACTGTTGTTTTGGTTTTAGGTCAGAAGCGAGCCAGCCTCAGAGATGTTTTCCAGCTCTACTGCGGTCTGAGTCCAGGAACTACAGTCCGCGACCTTTGTTCTCGATACTCAGTACAACTTCAAAGAGTGGATGAGAGGTTAGTATCCACTGGAATAAAACTTTTCTGACCAAGTGCCCCTTACCCTTTTTGATAAAAAAATCCTTGGGGATTAGAGCTTTTCCGATGGAGGGTTTGCTTAGTGATAGGCTGTATTTAGATTTTTTTGAGCCAATTATATATGATATTTGGCCTACTGCTGTGGCTGATAATTGACATTTGCGGATACTGATACTTAGCTTTAAAATCCATAGAGAGGCCAAGAAATTTATCTTAAGTTGAACAGATCTCAAATAATACACTAATAATAAAAATAATCACACTAATAAATCAATTGAAACCCTTTTTTTCCCAGAACCAAATGTCAAAAATCTTGGGTTAATTTTTTAGCAGTTTTTATTTTATTTTTGTGAGAGTGTGTGGCATTCTTGAACTATCTGTAAGCTAAAATTATGTCCCAAGACAAGTGTAAAAAGGATAAAACTAGCACAAATCTGAACTAAATCAGCCAGAATTTGCCCATGAATAAATAAATCATCTCTAACCTAAAACAAGTAAAGTACAAAACCAAGCCCAAATATGTTGAGACCAAATCAAAAGCAGATATAAACCTGGTCTAAATCAGCACTTATCCAACAGGAAAAATGACTCAAATTAAATACCTGAACAAAATAGATTTTCAATTTCCTTTCAGTGGAAATGAAAGACATCTGTGTTCTAGACTTAACAATTCCTGAAAAACCCACTTAACGATTTCTAGAAAGTCAAAACTTTTTTTATGGTCCACATCTGGCTCACATCTGCTGCGTTTCAGGAAACTGATCCAGTTCGGCCTCATGAAATGTCTAATACGGAGACTGCAGAAGTATCCCGTCAAGGTTATCCGCGATGAGAAAAGCAGGCCTCCTCGTCTCTTCACTGGTTGCCATAGTTACGATGAGATCTGTTGCAAAACGGGTAAATTTGTAAAGCGTTTTGGTTGGGTAACAATTATGTATGAGGATAAAATGCTTACGCCTTCTTCCATTCTCAGGAATAAGTTACCAGGAGTTGGATGAACGCTTGGAAAACGACCCTAACATTGTTGTGTGCTGGAAATAATACACAATACAATGTCTGATTTATGGACCTATGGACAATGCAAGTGAATATACATGGAAAAACAACATGGATGTCTTTTCATTACAACTTTATGACTACAGATAATAGAAGATGGTTATAGTTGACAAGAAGTAACAGTGGCATTAAAAGTTGATAATAGGGATTGATAGCACGGGTGGGCGATATGCCAAAAAACAACATTATTTCAAGTTTTCATTGAGCTAGATCATGATTTAGATTTTATCACTATTCAAAAAGTAAACCTAGTATCTTTTTTATTGCCTTGACTAACACAATTTATCTGCTTCTTCTGAACGTTCACAGTTAATGGCAATTGGTTAAATCCACTTGTGAAACTGAATGTAAGGCTAACAAATAGGAGATGTAGGTTGGACTGCTGCTTTTCTACCAAAATAGTATATTTTTGTCGCCCAGCCCTGATATAAAGCAAGAAAAATAAGTGTAAGCAGTTTGAAAAAGGGTGATGATGACTAGAGCATTTCTGCAGCTTGTTCAGGGTTTCCAGTCTACCACATCAGTCAATATTGATACTTAAAATCAGACATGTGAAAGTGATTGTAAAGTGATTGCAGTGCCTGGTGATGTAAACCCCTTAACCCTTGATGAATTTCACTGTGACAGTACTTTCCTTTTTGACTGCAACTCGTGCCCAAAAATGGCGAGCGCAGTGATCTTTGCAAACAACTGATCATAGCCGTTATCTAACGAAATGATGTAACCTTTTTGGGGTAACTGAGGTGGTGCATTCAAGGACACAGTGAAGCAAAAAACCTTCATATAATATATTCCTTGTTTTACTTGGAAGTATTGTGGATTTTTTGCATGCTTACTCATTTAGCACATACAATGAAATGTTTATTGTCAATCTATGCAACACTAGATAAATAAAATCTGTGCTTTTGTAAAGAAAGTGCCTATTTCTTTGCATTCATTGCCACTGCTTCAGACAATGGACGAGCATACAGCCTATAGCTAATGACAAACATGCTTTTACAATTATTGTGGTTGCAAATAATGTTACATAATCATGTGGACTTTCACACACTGTTGTACTGACATCTAGGTCATTGGAATAGTGCCCAATTTGCCATTAAAAACAAATCTGAATATTGACCTCTGCAGAAAAAAATAAAATAAATGGAGGTGAATAGAAAAAGGAGGAAACCTTGCAGGAACAGCCCATTGCAAATGCATTATTACTACATTTATATTTTAAACCAGGTTGGTAAATGTGATCAAACATTTTTTGGTCACATTTTGGGGCCTTATATGCGCTGTTGCTGCCTCGCGCTGATCAAACAGAAGAACTACAACTGTGTACTGTCACCATGGTAACAAATAGCGCTACAACACCATGGTAACCGAGGGTAACGGACAGAAACCTGATCGCGGCTAACGCTAACTTTTGATAGCAAGAGAGACTGAACACAATTAACTTGACTTTTACTTGTTGATATACTATTTAGTTGTGTATATCCTAAAACAAAATGGACACGTCTGTTATTCTACCAGTCGAAGCAGAAGGTTTTATTCAGAGTTTGACGACTTACGCTCTAAAAGACGTGGGATCTTCTGGGTAAGAGAAATAAGTTAATTGTTTTCTAGCTAGCTAAGTTAGTCATACTTATGCTGGGCTATTATTATATTTTTATGAACAGGACTGTGGATTTGCATGCATTGTTCTGGTTTAATATGTATGTTCTTTTCTGGTGTTTGCAGATGGCTCAAGCAACATGAGTACATAGAAAAACTGAACATGCAGGCCATTGTAAGTGCTACTGCCCAGCATGATGAATTTGTGAAAGAGCTTCTGGTGTCCTATGGAAAGGTAAGTACTTAAAATATGTTAATATATGTAATATTGCATTGTCATTGTGGAACCTATTTTATAATACTTTATTTCTAGATTGCAGTCCTTGTTCATGAGATGATTCTGATCGAGGTCTGGAAACACAAAATCTTCCCTATTTTATGCCAGCTTCAAGATTTTAAGCCCCAAAACACATTTCAACTTTACATAGTGGTAAGTAACTGAAAATGAATGAAATCTGAACAAAACCTACATAGCTAATCTTATGTTTTTACTTTTTTTTTTTTTTAGATCCATCATGAAGCCACCATAATAAACCTACTTGAAACTATAATGTTCCATAAGGTTTGCGCGTTGTATTTTTTGTAACAAACAAACATGCACATTGTTGTAAAGGCATTTACAACAGTCTGTCTTTGTATGTAGGAGTCATGTGAAGCAGCTGACGACTCTGTTTTGGACCTGGTGGATTACTGCCATCGTAAACTCACTCTGCTTGTTAGTAAAGTGACCAGGGAGGGCAACGCAATGCATGAAAAACTCAGCAATGTGAATACAGTTGCCGTTTCTTCTATGGAGGTATTACAACAATATATAGTCAATATTAACACAGGTGAAATGTGAGGAAGATGGTCATTCGTATTATTTGTATGTAGTTTTAAATGTGGTCTTCAGTGGTCCGCTATATAACTTCTTCTTGTCTCCATGGAGAGGTTAATGCTTAGTCTGAAATGTTCCATGAAACAGCATTAAACATAATTATCTCCATTATAATCTCCATGGAAACAAGCAAGTACCTAATTAGATGCAACTATATACTTCCTCTTGGTAGGAGTTGCAAAACCAAAATGCTGCTCTGGAGTTTGAGATTTCACTAAAGGCTCTCTCAGTCCTGCGTTATATCACCGATCACGCAGACAGGTACGTCACTAAAAGGTTGTATAATTTGTTGGATAATGTATTACATACAGTTCCTATTTACAGTAGCAGAACATGGGCGAAAAAGGAACATGCGTTTTACAGAGCAGACCTTTTCTTTCTGCAGCATTAGTGTCATAAACCGCTTGCTGTGCACCCACAACATCCCCTGTGTCTTGGTTCAGCTTGTCGACTGCTGTCCTTGGAGCCGTAATAAAGCAGGTATATTACAAAAATCCAAATTCAATGCCTAAAAACATTGCTTTTTGAATAGATTGGCTGCATGTTCTTAAATTTGGTGATGTTAAAATTTCAGAGAGAGGGGAATGTCCAATGTTACTCTTTGTGAGAAACTGCTTTCCACTAGGCCAATCTATCTGCCTTTTGGGTCAATCTACTAACACTTAATTACCACTTTTTTGCATATCTGCATTTTGGTCACACATTTGATTTTTGATCTTTTCTTTTATTTGTAATTAGTACGAATGACATTATATGAACACGATCTATCGTTTTTTGCCCTGTGTCTTGCTCAGGTCAGGTTGAAAAGTACATAAATGGCAAATGGCAGAAGATTCCAGATGAGGACCGGTTACAGATTACTAAACTGGACGGCCAGACCTGGATCGCCTTGTGCAATGTGCTTCTCAATGAAAACTACCAACAGAAATATGAATTCAACAACTACAACAAGAACCAGCTTCTTAAGGTTTGTCATAATCAACATGTGTGTGGTAGGTCAGACTATTAAGCTTAATCTTAGGTGAAGAGCTTTTACAGTTACATTTGCCCTTGACAAATGAAAAATGATGGAATTCTTCATATAGAGAAAGCCTGACCCCTATTGGCTCAAGCCTGACTTCCTGTATCCAGAGTTCATAAATGAAAGCAGTTACTGTAAATAACATATAGATTCTATAGAAGACATTATGGGTCATTAAAGAAAACCTGCCCCATATCTGTAAAACCTTACGATAGATAGAATACTTTATTTATTTAAAAAAAAAAAAACTGTGACCATTCAAATAAAAAGGTATAAGTAAATATTTGAATTAATAATTAGTTTGAATATGTGGATTCATGGCTAAAACAAAACCATTAAAGCTCTATTGCACAACTTTTCTCTTTTTTCAGCAATACTAACTCAGACCACTTTGCAATAAACACAAGTAATTGTAAAATAAACAAATGTTTGCATATGAATTGTAGAAATGTGCCAAAGGGTTTGTGAAAGGTAACTAACTGAACTGATTTACATACTTTCCTCACCATTGTCCTTCCTTCCTTGGTTCAATAATCATGTATCACAGCTTTAACTTTCACATTCATTATTTTATATCATGCTATAGAATTCAGTTTTCTAATTTACACATAATTCACCAAATCAACATATCCTTCAATCTTATACTCTGTTTACACTTGCTACTACAATAAAACTATAATAATGAAAGCTTTGGCCAGTAGCAGGTGTGTCGTGTGTCTTCCTCCATTTGAACAGAAACTTGTATTTACACTGTGCAGTTGCTCAGGAAGTGTTTCAGTGCCAGATCTTTGTCCTATAGGAGCAGATCGGATCCTCTTACTTTGTTATGACAGGGAATCAGCCACAGGTTGTTTTGACCAAGACATTTCCTTCAATTATCCCATGCTTTCTCATCCTGTTCCTGTGTCTTTGATTATGCAACCAGGCCTACCAACTGCTCGATTCTATTTTTATGCAGAGGTGGGGAGACTAGCCTTAAATTGAGTAATGTTACTTAAGTATAAAGTCTTTATCACTTATAGACTTATGTCTTAAATTATGTCTCAGGTAAGTCTAAAAGTATGGTGTCCAAGAAGCATATATCCAATTGAATTTTAATTTTTATTTTTTTTAATTTTAATTT
>JACN01025444.1:0-16480 GCA_000787155.1 Scartelaos histophorus
TTTATTTAGCGTTTTACAACAATATCACTTTATTGAACAGTGCATTTCTGACTTGGGTATTAGGAGATTGGTTAAAAACGTATGCGCTTGGTCCAATAATGTACATTTAGATAAGATTTATACCTTTATTGCTTATGTATGTCTTTTTGCGATAGTAAAAATACCTCCTTTTTGTCCTAGTGGATGTTTTGAGAGACAAATTCTTTATGTAATTTTACTGGTAAAGGGTTTTCCACCTATTTACGCTCATAAAAACCTTATTTCTTATCTCTAACGATGGAGACAAACAGACGCCACCATCAGATCTGTGGAAAGACGGTCACACTCACTGCAGAATTTACGTCTTTCTTCGTATTTAACAATGCAAAACCCATAATTCATTGCAGGTAACTTGCATAATGTAGGTTACCCCACACTAGAAAAGTTGTGCATCTTTAAAGTCGCATTCCACAACAGAGGCACATGGGGAGCCTCTTTGCACTGTCAACCTGAAGCTGTCCATTGATGGTTGAGTTGCACAGTGAAAGTTTCAAGGAGTTGTCTTGGTTTTCCCCAGAGACAGGCCGTAGCAGAGGGCTGTTTACATAGAGGATCCATACATCTCCAGTGTGTCTGCAGCTCAGCGGGGCACTGGTGTTCAAACTCACATTCTCCTGACAAGCTCCGGCACGCTCTGTCTCTGCCTTCTCCAGTTTCTACTCTGTTCAATGTATAGTCTCACCTGCCCGGGCCGCTCCATTACACAGGCACAGCAAAGCAACTCTGGAAATACTCCAAATTCATACACTGATTCGCATGAAAAGACACATTTATTTGATTATTTATGTCAGAATATCACATTTACATTTTTGCTACTATACACCATATCCACCAATATATGTACTGCTGCTACTACTACTACTACAAGGTTACTATTGCTCCTACTTCTACTATGGCTATGACTATGGCTACTCAAAATTGTACTTTTAGTCCTGCTGCTACTACTACTCCTACAACTACTCTTCATACTAGTCATACTCTTCCTCTCCTACTATTTCTACTGCTACAACTATTACTACTTCTATTACTCTTACTACTACTACTACAAGATTACTACTGCTCCTACTTCTACTATAGCTACTAAATGCTCAAAATTGTACTTTTATCTGCTATTACTACTACTCCTACAACTACTCTTCATACTAGTCATACTCTTCCTCTCCTACTATTTCTACTGCTACAACTATTACTACTTCTATTACTCTTACTACTACTACTACAAGATTACTACTGCTCCTACTTCTACTATAGCTACTAAATGCTCAAAATTGTACTTTTATCTGCTATTACTACTACTCCTACAACTACTCTTCATACTAGTCATACTCTTCCTCTCCCTCATACTATTTCTACTGCTACAACTATTACTACTTCTACTACTCTTACTACTTCTACTACTCTTACTATTACTACTACAAGGTTGCTACTGCTACGGCCACTACTTCAATGACTACTATTACTAAATGCTCTAAATACTAGTCCTGCTGCTACTACTACTCCTACAACTACTCTTCATACTAGTCATACTCTTCCTCTCCTACTATTTCTACTGCTACAACTATTACTACTTCTATTACTCTTACTACTACTACTACAAGGTTACTACAGCTCCTACTTCTACTATAGCTACTAAATGCTCAAAATTGTACTTTTAGCTGCTACTACTACTCCTACAACTACTTTTCATACTAGTCATACTCTTCCTCTCCCTCCTACTATTTTTACTTCTACAACTACTTCTACTACTCTTACTACTACTACTACAAGGTTGCTACTGCTACGGCCACTACTTCAACGACTACTATTACTAAATGCTCTAAATACTAGTCCTGCTGCCACTACTACTCCTGCAACTACTCTTCATACTAATCCTTCTCTTCCTCCTACTCCTCCTCCTACTATCGCTACTTTACTACTACTACCAAACGCTCTATGTTCTACCACTAGTCCTGCTGTATTACTCCAACACTACTACTACTAATACTGCGACTGCTACTGCTAAATATAACATGTTTGGTCTCAGTTTTAATAACCTCAACCTCAACTTTTCTTCTCAAAAGTGCAACAAAACTCTCAAATTTGAATACTTTCTGTCACATATATTTTGTCTGTTTCTAATTAAATTCAGCTCTCCGACATAACATGACCATTGTACTTTCTGTACTGCGTTCTTGCGAGGTGTGTTCTTTGGCAGCAGGACTGATATGCAACTTTATTTCGATGTTGTGGTGTCCAATCCTAAACTTAGCCACAGACACTTTGGACTTGTGAAAACATACTTTGTGCCAATGTGGTCTTAGGAAACGCTATTGTTTAGTTTTCATTGTCTTTCTATATATTACAGTGTATTTTAGAAATGCATATTTTGGATGAGAATGTTGTTTTGACGCCTTTGAACTGGCTTTGGTTCTGTCCGTTATGGCACAGCTGCACATTTATTAGATTTTTAGCGTGGACATATGTTCATAGCTAAGATAATACAAATAATTAACTTACAATATTGAGTTCAGAAATGTTTAAAAGGAAAGTATAATTGAGTTGGCATATATTCCCAATGTTAATTCATATTTTCTACTGTTCATATGAGCTTTGTCAATATTAAACAGTAAAAAGATGCACGGTTTATATTATTCTAGTTATTTGGATGTTATTTTGCAAGTGCATGTCTTTGCAAATTCAACTTCCCAGGTTGTAAAACGCTAAAATGATTGTAATTTGAGATCGACATTTACACTAAGCATCTTTCACCATAGGCACAAGACAAGACGTGTTCTGATACTTGTTTGAGGTTCCAACTCTTCTCATTAATAATAACAAATATACAGTTTTTTTGTATATTATTCTAGTTATTTGCATGTTATTTTTGCAAGTATGAGCCTGTGCAAATTCAGCTTCAAAGATAGTGAAACTCTAAAATGATTTTAGCTTGAAATCTACATTTATACCTTCAACATGGGCATAAGACGAGACATGTGATCTGATAGTTGTTTGAGGTTCTAATAATAACAAATATACTATTATTTTGTATATTATTCTAGTTATTTGCATGTTATTTTTGCAAGTATGTGCAAATTCAGCTTCAAAGATAGTGAAACTCAAACGATTTTAGTTTGAGTTTCTACATTTATACCTTCAACATAGGCACAAGGCGAGACATGTGATCTGATAGTTGTTTGAGGTTCTAATAATAACAAATATACTGTTATTTCTATATTATTCTAGTCTTTTGCACAACATTTTGCAAGTGCATGCCTGAGCAAATTCAACTTCCCTGACAGTAAACGCTAAATTATTGTAATTTGAGATCTACATTTATACCAAGCATCCTTCAACATAGGCACAAGACGAGACATGCATTCCAATAGCTTCTTTAGGGTTCCAAATTAGAAAAAAAAATGCAAGTTTTATATTATTTGAGTTATTTGCATGAAATTTTGCATGTTGTTTGCATGTGTATGAGCAAATTCAAAATCCCAGACTATGAAAGGCTAAAATTATTGTAATTTCAGATCTGCATTTATACCTTCGACGTAGGCACAAGACGAGACATGAAGCCTCGCAGGGTGCTTTTTAGTTTCTGGCACGTTCTCCTTTACCGCACTGTATAAATTCTTGGTTCTCATTTGAAACAGCAGATTATATGTTGGGTATTTTTGATGCTAACATTGTGTTTTGTGGTTTTCTCAGGGTGACATCCAGCAGCTCCTGATTGTGGCTGATCCTACCGCTGCCTACGACTACTGTGAACACTACAGCCCGGACTGTGATACTCCCCACGGGCAAAGAGTGCAAGCTCAGGAGGCCGATGAGGTCAGATACACAAACTTACATAGACTTTCTGATAATATCAACTTTAAAGGAGACATATTATGCAGAATTTGAGTTATATTTTGCCATTTTATTTATTTTCCATGCTTGTTTGTGTAATCCTTCACTATTCTGCAATGAAAATCAATCTTGCACCAAGTCAAAGCCAATATTTCTATTATAAACTGATCTTAAAGGTGCAGTGTGTAACTTTTCTGGTGGCAGATCCATCAAATGCTCTCCATTCATTGTCTAGATGTTTCACATATGGCATTAAACCTTTCTATCTTCACGAAGACCAAACCAGACCAGACTTACAATCAGTTTTTCTATGTATTTTTGAGCTATAAAACTATAATAAACTATAAATTTAATGCTATATTGTGGAACATTCTAAGCAGAGCAATGACATATCCATAAAAAACAAGCAGTTGATGGACATTCCAACAGGAAAGTTAAAAAATATACCTTTAAAATCTCATTTAATATGTTATTTCAATCAATACGGCTGTGCACAAAAGTTGAATAATGATCTAGATATGAGACAGACAGGTGCAATGCAATAGAAAGCTTAATATGTCTGCTTGGGGATTATTTGTAACCTTATTTTTCAACCTCTTGACCTAGATTGATTGAAATGGTGTTTATCGCAGTGGATGCACTTTGTTCTTACTTGTTTAAAATCGTGTAATGCATTGTTATGGGAGACGTGACTACAGTAGTTGTAGTAATTTATTAGTGCTTGGGAAATACCCCCTAAGGGAAAAAGGGAAAGTTGTGGTATAGTCTTGCCAAAACCTTTGTGTTGGTAAAATCAGAGCAAGAAATTGGCTGAGACTGTAGTTTTTAAGTCCTCACAGGGAAATATTGTGCTTGTATTAACAGTTCCCGACACTATAATGCACTTTTTAAGTTAATTAAAGACGCAAATTAACAAAAAGCTGGAGGATTAGCTAGATTAAGAGGTAAATAGCATTATCCACAGTGAGAATTGTACAATTAAAGTGTTCAAGTTAAGTCATTCCAATTGAATATTACAATAAAATAAAACATGCTGATCTATCTCATAAGGTAAATAGAAGTAAATAGATTTCAATGATGTACTTTTGTTACATACTTATAGTAGTAGGACAATTTTATTCCAGTTTTCTACCCCTGTCTCACACACAACTTCTGCCAAGGATGCGTTTAAGAGCAAATTGGAACATTTGCTTGCTGTACTGAACAGTCATTGGAGTACACATGTCTGTCTACGCAATGATCTGATCTACTGCTAACATATTTAAACTCATAACTGTTTTCCTTCATGCATTAAAAAGTGTGCTTAATACCACTATATTTATACATTTTAACAAAGCTCTATATGCACATGAGTTATGCATATTAGGAGGATCTTAAGCCCAGTGACCCCCTCTTGCACCTCTTTTAAACGAAGCCTATAATGTGTCTGATATTGGGGTCCCGGCGTGCTTCATTTACTTGCCTGTAGTGAGAAAGTTCCATTACGATATTCCTGGACGCAGCTGGTATTTTTGTCCCAGGATCTTTGTTGGTTTCTGTTTTTTATGAGCTTTTAAACATCCCATCTGTTTACATTTGTTGGCTAAAACTCAGGCATTTTCAGACCCAGTTTACGTTAATATTCTCCTATTGTGAACTGGGACAGATACCAGCAGGATTATTATCATCTTTATGCGTTGTAATGGATCATATTTGGCTTTTTAGCTGCTTTAACATGCTTAAACCTCTGGATGATATGTGTGTATCATCTGTCAGAGTGCATCCTTGTCTAACCCTGCTCTCTCTCTCTCTCCTCGGTCAGTACTTTACTGATGACTTAGATTACTCTCAGTTCTATGATTACTCTGAGGGAGCCACAGACGCTGTTCCCACCGATGAGTATGCAGAGCCTCAGGTAAATGAACAGGGGTTAAACCTGTGCTGTGTGTGCACTGTAGCTTTGTCCTTGTCCCAAAGTGTCTCATGTTCTTATGTTTGTGTTCACTTGCACAGCAGAGCATGTCCTCTTTTAATTTGAATGTTTTTAAAAGTTTAAAAGTGAAATAAACTCGTGTGAGGTTTGTCACAGGGACAGAGGATGCTCTGCTTGTGCATGTTCTGTGTGTTACAGGCTGCTTTCTCCACTCTCTGTGAATGCTGTCTGCTTTAAGGGGCTTTGCATTCCAGCAGCCTTTAAACTCCTGTGTGCATTCTGACCACTCAGCGTTATTACAAACAATATATTTCTTATATTATTCTGAGGCAGTTGAAGGTGTTGCTGGAAGGCAAAGCCTCAGTGTCCTGTACTTGTTTAATGTCCTCATTTTCTGTATGTGTCAAAGAGAGGCCTCAGTTTGACCTGTTGTACACTGATACACAAAGGACCTGTGTTTGAACACAATGTCATGATTTTAAATACACACTTTATTTCTGTACAACAGTCAGACTCAGGCCTTTGGGTCATTTCCACTTTTAAATGTTCTGTGTTTGTCTCGGTGCTGTTTGTTGCTGCGCCCTTTTCCAGAGAACCAAACGTAGTGTCTCCATGAAAAAGAAGAGGACCACAAAGTCCGTTAGTAAAACCAAGGCAAAGCAGTTTAGGTTCTTGGCTGCCAAAAAATCTCCTGCTAAAAAGTCCCCCGCTAAGAAGAAGCGGCCGATGCCTGGCTACCAGGCCACAGCCCCAGCGCGCCCCAGAGGGAGTTTTAGGGTAAACTTAGAAGAAACATCAGACCATCAAGATTGTCCCACTCAAACTGTGGAGGGAGATCTGTGATGGCAGATAGAGCGGCCCTAACAGTAGCTTTAGCTTTAGCTTTAGCATAGATCCACAGGTCTATGACCTCTGCATAACACCTGTTTCTGCCTCTGAGTTAACGCTTGCTTTATTCTTCTGTCCTTTTCCAACATGAATCAGCTAAACAATGTAGAAGGAGATTACAATACAGACATTGACTACGGGACGTTAGACGAAACTCAAACTCAGTCCCCCTATGACACCAGTGGACCTCATGAGGTAATGTGCTCCATTCTTTTTACTTTTGTACACATTAGAACAGATAGATCCTCATCTGAAATACCTGGTACGAAACAGCAAAGACACATACATTCAAATCAATGCTGTGTCTTTAAGGAGTTTTCCTGAGCCTCTCTCTGGGAGAGTCGTGGTAATTATCTGTAGTTTGTAGCTCACCTCCAAATGGACTGTGATCCAAGATCACTCAGCCTCACAGCCTGAACCCTGCAGTGTTCAACACATGGATGCCATTACAACCACTTTAAAGAGACAAATCTTCATTTGTGAACAGGAAAAACTGTGTAATTACATCCATTATGTTGAACCGATCAATCCAAATACTCTCCATCTGAAATTACAGAAGCCTTCTGTATTAAATGTGATGTCTCAGTTGTGCTGAATACACAAAGTGTGAAGGAGCTTTTAAACTTTAAACTGCCTTTGTGTATTTGCACAACAATAACCTGATCACATCTAATCTGTTATTGTCCAATTTAAATGCTGTAAACTGTAGAACCACATTGTTACTTCAGCCCCTCTCATGTTTAGGGCTGAAATAACAATTACACGGTAGAATTACATCTCCTAATGGCATCACCTTATTTATCATCTGCTTGAATGTACATATCGAGTATGTGGATTACACAGCATTCAGTATTTGTAATGTCATATGTCGCCCCTCAGGTCTGTTTATGACATGTAAATAAGATGTTGCCATTGCTTTTAACGTCTCGTTTTATAATTTGCTGCTTTATAATAGCACACTGTAGTCTAAATGCTTGACTAACTCTGTCCCTCCATTGCTCACCTCTGGGCTTGTGAAGGCTGTGGAGGAGGACCTTGTGGGTGGTCTTGTGACCGAGGCCACGGCTCAGGAGCCCACCACCGCCGCCCCGGAAACACACGGTTCAGACGCGTATGACTTTAACGCGTACGACCTAAAGGAGTATGACTTGGGAGAGGTTGACAGCAAAGTTTATGATTACACCAGTTACGATGATTATGGCACGGACAAAGCCAAGCCCACCACGGCCCCCGATTATGAGGTGGGGCCTGGGGTCGCGGCTGAAACGGACATTTCGGAGAGCGCCGTAAGTACTGTGCCCCTGCTGGACCACGTGGAGGGTGGGTGCATGACCAGCCCGGACCACTATGGGAACTAACTGTTTTAGTGCATGACTTCAGAGTTGGCTGCATGGGAAATGTGTCTAAGAGTGTTGGAGGGTGATTCGATTATAAACTAATGTGGTGTCTTAAATCTGCACTGTTATGTTACATCCACATATTCCACATCCTTATCTCTTTGAAGATGTTATAGCTTTGCCTAGAGCAGGGGTGTCAAACATACGGCCCGGGGGCTGAATCCGGCCCTCTGAGTCCTTTAATCTGGCCCTCGGCTGATTTTCTACTTAAATATTTAAATTATATTTTCTATTAAATTATTGGTAATTCTCTGCGCCGCTTGGCATGGCAGTCTCTTCAGGTCTTAAAATTTGTGCAGTACGTAACTTCTCCATATCGCATTTCTCCTCAAAAGTTTAATTTGTCAACCACCATTATTTGGTTAAATAACATAACCTAAATAAAGAGCGGTGGAACCAATAATTAAGAACAACGCAGCCTCAGGTCAAAATACTCTGGACACATTACTGAAGCATCAGCACAGCGAAGTGTGTGGGCCGAGACACCATAGACTGTGTGGGCATGACGCAAACTGTAAGTAACATAATCAACAATGTTCTTACAAGAAAAAATACACTTTTTATTACTCTAACTAATAGAAACAACACAGTGAATCTTTAGACCAATTTTCTCCAGATTTTTCATAGTCCTAAAAAGTTAAGATTAAATTAACTGATTAATCAAACTCTATTGGATAGATTTGTGTTTCTCTGTACAAATATTTGGACTTATTGCTCTTTTTGGGCTACATATGCCGCAAGTTTTCTGATCCGGCCCCTTTGGGATCAAAGTAGGTTGGATACGGCCCCTGGACCAAAATGAGTTTGACACCCCTGGCCTAGAGGATTCCACTATATGACTTTAAACATATCTATCTCCCCAAGTTGAAGTCAAAATGCAAATACTTTTCGATGTATTCAATGAGCAATGAGTACACCTTTCATTAATTATATGTGAGATATGTTTAATGCCATATTGCGGAACATTTACAGGCAAAGCAATGTCACCAGTGGGACAAGCAGGATCTTAAAAAGTTAAATAAGCTTAGTTTGTGTTTTAATTTGAATAGAATTGCATAGTACTCTATATTTTGCCACATACACTGACTTATATGGTCCAGTTCAACATCTGACGTGCTGCTCGTTTACTGAAAATCACAAATAGACGTTATTAATACATGTTTTAACTATAAAATTTTCACCTTCTTGGTTATTCCTGAATCACATTTTCTTTGCATTATTTGGATTTACCGCTACATTGTGATCTGGTTTGAAGCATGTTGATAATTCACCTCATATTTAAGCTAATATCTTTTCTTTCTGTCCTGTCAGTTTGTTACCTAATCATTGTTGAAGTTCAATTATAATAGGGTTTTCGATCTGTGTCCTGGAGCTGCTGCGTGAAGAGTCTCATCTGTCTTATGTATTTGTGTCCCCAGATCGCTGGAGTCGAAGGAGCTTTTGGACAGAAGGGAGAGAAGGGAGAGCCTGCAGTCATCGAACCTGTGAGACCCTCAAACTACTACTGCTACTGCTAAGAAATGCTAATTAATCCTATTTTTTCCTTTTTTTCCCCCCCTGCTTTTATATTCCAGCTCAGCTCTCATGAGATTAAATTGTGTGTTTTTAGGGGATGCTGATTGAAGGACCCCCCGGACCTCCTGGCCCTGCTGTGAGTACAAACATATACAGTGATTGGTTAAAAATGTTTGTTTTTGATCTGTAGCTAATCCATTTTCCTAATTTTTAGGGTCTTCCAGGTCCCTCTGGTCTTCAAGGACCTCCAGGCACTTCTGGAGATCCTGGTGATAGGGTGAGATTAGATACAAAAAAACAAAAAAAATATTCAGATTTTTAGGTTGGCCATTAATATTATTCATAAATAAACAACTGAAACAAAATAAACATAAGAAAATACTTTTAAATATAAAGATTAGACATTTTGGACCTAGACGAACTTTATTGGAGCACAGGGGAAATTATTTGGACCCAGTAGCTCACACATCATAATATATTATACTAGCAAAGATCAGATATATAAATGGTAATGATAAATTCAAAATAAGTATCAAAAGTATAAATAAAAAGTATAATAAGTATAAAAAATAGCAAGAAACTGGTGTCGGTGTGTATAATGTCAATACATAAAATAGCCTAATATGCATAAAGATTCACCTGAATATGTAGAACCATCATGACTACGTTTGCATTATAAATATTTTGACACACTTTAAATATTTTCAAAGTTTTACTATTTACTGGGGTCATAAAGATGCATTGTGTAACTTTTCTGCTGTAGGACCCGTCAAAAGCTTTTCTCCAAGGAGATGTTTTTGCTAAGTCTTGGATGCTTTTCAATCATAATGTAGACCAGATCAGACCAAGTTACCTGTCAGATCTGTGGAGAAGCGACCCTGCTCACAGTCAGAATGCCTGTCCTCTGTTTTTGAGCATCTGCCATTGAGCTAGAGCTGTTTAATGTCATATTGTGGAACATTAAAGGCAAAGCAATGACATATTCATAGAAAAAAACAGGCGACGGACCCCCAACAGAAACGTCACACAGTGCACTTTAAACACCTTGAGAACTTGTAAAGATTTGGAATCATTTGAACATAAATAAAGATCAGGCCTCATGCAAAAGGAAGTTGATTTTGGACAGACGACAGTAGCGTGGCTCACACATGGACAAACCCGGTCTATGTGCTGCAGTATATGAGGAAAAGACCTTTAAAGTAACAGCAAACACGATTATTTACCAGAACATATGTGTGTGGTATGTACAAGTGTTGGGTCTGGGTCCAATTAAGGCCACGGTTAAAATTAACTCCTGTAAATCCTAAACACTGACTATAAAAACACTATTTGACCATATAAAGCCAATTACAAAGCATAACATTTTATGGGTAGGCAATTCATGATATTGAACAAAATGTACTAAACGTGGTCTGTATTTGATCAACTAGATAGAGGTTTAGTCTTTAACAGATACTAAATTACTGTAATTATAACATCCAATACTGTAATTATAAAATGATTAAAATGAATATACCTGGATGTCTAAAAATCCTCATTGTTTTGAAGTACATAAAACACGCATAATCTACATAACTAATACACAAAGCAGTATGATTATATTATGATAATGGTCATTTCCAGCATTCATCTACTTTACTATGAGATTGATGAGAAAGTTGATTGATTAATAATGACTTATTAAAGTGACGTGGCCCTTCTCTTTGACAGGGTCCTCCTGGTCGTCCTGGTCTGCCTGGTGCTGATGGTTTGCCTGGTCCTCCTGGTACAATGCTGATGCTTCCAGTGAGTCTTTATATTATGTGTAGAAAGAGTCTGTACTGGGGAATAAGCTTCATATCGTATTTGTCGTATACTTCATAGTATTTGGCCCTATCCTCAGTTTTAATGTTCGGATGTCACTGAACTCCTCCATAGATTCAGAATATTGGTCCAACTTCTAATTGTCAAATACTAAACTGAATGTATATCCACTTGGAAGTATATCATAATAATGCTACTATTTTGTGTTTTAAATATATATTATAAAAATATCATTATGCTGTAGTTTTAAAGTCAGTATCAAATATCAAGCTTTATCCTTGGTATCATATCATTACTATACTATACTATTATACTATACTATACTACACTATACTGTACTATACTATACTGTACTATACTATACTGTACTATACTATACTATACTATACTATACTATACTATACTGTATAGTATAGTATAGTATAGTATAGTACAGTATAGTATAGTATAATAGTATAGTACAGTATAGTATAGTACAGTACAGTATAGTATAGTATAGTATAGTATAGTATAGTATAGTATAGTATAGTATAGTATAGTATAGTATAGTATAGTATAGTATAGTATAGTATAGTATAGTATAGTATAGTATAGTATAGTATAGTATAGTATAGTATAGTATAGTATAGTATAGTATAGTATAGTATAGTATAGTATAGTATAGTATAGTATAGTATAGTATAGTATAGTATAGTATAGTATAGTACTATACTATACTATACTATACTATACTATACTAACCACATAATCATGTACTGCCCATGTACTATAGTAGTGGTATAGTAGTAGTATAGTATAGTAGTATAGTATAGTATAATAGTATAGTACAGTATAGTATAGTATAGTATAGTATAGTATAGTATAGTACTATACTATACTATACTATACTATACTATTACTAGTATAGTCCAACCACAACTTCTCACTAGACAATTGAAACAATTACTGGCGATCACAACTTTATGTAGGATCGTGTAGTTCTGTTTAAACCTGTTACAGACCTGGTACAAATCTGAAAAGTAAAAGTGTGAAAAGTTGTACAAGAACCAATGTAGTAATATAGTGAGTCATATTATTTGGTATATAAACCGCCTGTACGTGGTTACTCTATTTCACTCTAACTGTGCTGTTGTCTTTAGTTCCGTTTTGGTGGAGATGGTGAGAAAGGTCCCGTAGTGTCCGCCCAAGAAGCCCAAGCTCAGGCCATCCTCTCCCAGGCCAGGGTAAGTAAACCAAACAAGAAGTGACTCCCAAACCCCCCTCTCCCTCCCTCTATATCCCCTCTTACGCCCCTCTTATGCCCCTCGGCACAATCTGACTGTATTTTGGTGGGGCGGGCGGGGGTTAGCTCTAGTCACATTTTAGCCGGCCTTGCTAAATGCAGACATGCCGATGCACAACATAAAATGAGCCTCTCTGAACAGATGCACACACAAGAGACTCTGTTAAAAATACTTGTGACCGACGGGTGGCCTGGGACAACAGGTGGGGGTCACTGGGGACAGGACCACTGGACATGGTTTGGGAAAAGCTAATACTGTTGTTTTTGTCTATGAATCAGATCTGATTAGTGACGAGGAGCAATTAAGAAACATGTTAAAAATATGAGAATGACTTAAGTTTATTACAGTTTTTCAAAAGGTTGTATTCATATGTATTCAATGTACAAGTTTATTTGCTGTTGCCATGACATTATATTACATTACCCCATAGATTCTTATATACTGATGTTTGTCAAAGTACTTTTTACCTTGTCATATCAACCTTGAACAACATAAAAATGATCAGTAATAGTAATTATACAATGTAATCCTTCATTTGTCCAGGAGTGATCATAGAAATACATAGATTTTTGATATATTAGTCTATTTATTTCAGGAACAGTGCATATTAATTAACTTATATAGTATTCCTATAGATGTTCTTAATAGTCGATTCTTCACAATCTCAAATTCAAATTATAATAAATTAAATGAGAGTATTTATTTCCTTCCACTCCTTTTCAGATACAAATAAAATCTGCAGAAAAGAAATATTTGTTTTGTGTATATCTGTGTATTTATGTCTCTCCAAATAAACTTTTGCCACAAAATTTGCCACAAAATCACACACCTTAAGTTTAAATATATTTGAGGATGGCACCCAAGTTATTACATGACATGAACCTTGCCAGAAAAATGTGACAGGTTATCAAAAGGTGAATAGACAGCAGTCGCCTGATTTATCTAAAATGTCAGTATGAATAGACAGTGAGGGCCTAACTTCTGCAAAAGGAGAAGAATCTAATATACTTGTGTGTGTCTGGTTTGCAGCTGGCGATGAGGGGACCCCCGGGGCCAATGGGTTTGACAGGAAGATCAGGACCAGTGGTGAGTACTTTATACCTCATTTCCTCTATAGCAAAATGCCCTTTACAGCTAATTAAAAGAGACTTTTTAGTATTGAACAATGAAATGTGTCTTTTCACCACTTCTCCTGTAACTTTTAAGCCAAATTATTGATTATGTACATCTGATTTTACACTTTCTTGTGCACAACCTTGTCTAATCCATCTATAGTTTGTTTTGATTGATTTTTCATCGTTGTGTTGCTAAGTAGTGTCTCAGTTCAAACAGCTTCCAAGGAAATATCATCCCCTCCGTTCCTCCCTCTTTTCCAATCTTTCCAGGCCTGTTGATACATGATCCACTATTTATCCACAGAAAAAGGGCCCTCTGCAAGAAATGAAGAGTTATGGTAGCTTAATACCAAGATTAGTGAGCAAAGATTTAGTTTGGCTACATGTCGACTTGTGCGTCTGTCACTGGAGATTAGACTGGAGTTGTAACAGGTCGCATCATTTAAGAAGCAAAATTAGATCCTATTTTTGCAATTATCACATTTTTGAAACCACAGATTTATAGTAGTTACATAATACCAATCAATATGCATAATCAGGATTAAATTAGCTTGTTTTTGGATCTGCTAATTATCTTCCATTCTCCAGCGTTTCTTTTCAAGCTCCCAATAGGAACAATGGGGATTACTAGCTAAACATCGCCACCTGCTGACACATTGACACAACTGCACCACTGAAGCCTCTTAGAAATGTTTGCATAGTTCAATAAAGATGTCTCTGTTTGCATTTTTGTAGGGTCTTCCCGGTTCTCCTGGACTTAAAGGTGAAAGTGGAGATCCTGGCCCACAGGTAATTTATACTACAGAGATTTTACAAATATTTTAATTAGAGTTATCCAGTAAATTAGTTATGTTTTGTGATATGCACTTCTACATAAACACGTTCTGGCTGTCTTGCAATTTCAAGTTAACATAACATTTTTAGCACATTATTATTATTTATTATCATTATTTCACAAAGTTCTTGTATTTTGCTAGTAATTTTCACTGTTGTTGCACCAATTTGCTCATTTTATTCACTCTAAATGGCAACAAAACTTTTTTTTTCCCGATTTCTGCACTTTGGCTTATAGACTTTGACAAACTTTATTGATCCACAAGGGATATTTTTGGCACAGTAGCTCACACATCAAAATGTATTAAATATCAGAGAGTAAAAATATAAATAGCAATAATAAATTCTAAAATAAGTTACAAAAAATTAGCAAGAGGCAGATGTCAAATCAAAAAAAGGTATACTCAAAATAAAAAGTCAAAATAAAATAGGAAGGTGTACTTATATAAACATATATGCACAAGTCAAACTAAAATAGGAAAATATGTCATAAAAAATGTCAGTTATATCAAGAGATCAAGAGACTAAAGGTAATGTAAAAAAGGCAATTATATCAAGAGATCAAGAGACTAAAGGTAATGTAAAAAAAATAATTAAAAACCACACACAAAAAACCCACATTATGCATTTATATCAATGAATATTTATTTATACACCCTTTTACACCACTGACCAAAGTGCTTTCCAATAAAATCAACGCAATATATAAACATGCAAAGATTAAACAATGAAATTAAACAAGTTTCACTGCATTACTGAGTGTTGCAAGTCAGTCTGAGCAGATGAGCCTGGTTTTAAACAGGCCAAAGTCTGTGATAATGGCATATTGGGGGCAGCTACAGAGAAAACCTGTCCCTTTGGTGCCTTATATCTCGTCTTCTTTCTCAATACAGGGTCCCCGTGGCATTCAGGGACCTGCGGGACCACATGGCAAAGCAGGAAAGCGGGTAAGTGAACCCTCTGACCCCCCTGGAGTTAAAAGTGTGTGCTCCCAGCTCACAGCTCACAGCTCTCTGTTTTCGTTGCTAAGTTTGTGTTGCTGTGCTAGTTTGGGCTTCTCTGGTGGCCACGACTCAAATTCTGAGTGAGGAGCTTAGGTAGTGACTCAACAAACAATTAATTGAGATGTGCTTAAAGGCTTTTCCTCTGCAGATCAATGAACAAGAGCTAAATCTGTCTGAAAATGTCCATAAGAGAAAAGTGATGATGGATATAGGCAGGAGATAGTGTCATTACCGTGCACACAGCCCATAGTGCCACACAACAAGACCAAAATGATCAGCAAAACTTAAAGAGGCTTGTTTATTCCTCCCAAATCCAATTATAGCCTTCTTGATTTGACAAAGAGTGCTCCATGTTGCACAAAACACCATAGTAAAGCATTATAGCTCCGTACATTTAAAGTTATCGTATGTTTCTGGTCATTTTTCCATCATACATTTCTAAATTTTCATTTTCTATGTTTAACTTACGCTTACTGATGCAACACAGAGGTGGGTTTGCTCTTTGCTAGCTCGACAAATGCGCACACACAGTTTAAATTATCTATTATATTTGTTATTTTCTAATATTACAGGGCCGTGCCGGAGCTGATGGAGCCCGTGGAATGCCTGGAGAGCCGGGTTCTAAGGTTAAAAAATACTTAATCTACTTTTCCTGATTATAAAATTTAATTATATTTCAATTGAATTTCATGTGTATTGCTACTATGTTGTATTTGTGGATTTCAGGGTGACCGTGGCTTTGATGGACTGCCTGGACTGCCCGGTGAGAAGGGACACAGGGTAAGTCACTCAAATATGAAACACATTATAATTTTAATCTATTACGGATCCAATTTATAGAAAAAAATATGACAAATGCACA
>KN506599.1:3054-14454 GCA_000787155.1 Scartelaos histophorus
TATATATACGATATGTCAAAATCCATATCGAGTTTTAAAAAATCTTGATATATCGAGATATCGCCCACCCCTAGTTGAATTTAACTGAACTTCCCCTAGAGTTCCTTCAACTTCCCTTAGTGTTAATTTGGCACCTCCCACCCACCACTTCAAACTCCCACCAAAGAAGATCAATTTGAACCAGTTTGTACATAATTTCATCTTAAATTAACTAAAATAACGTGTATAAATGTGTTATCTGTTTACTCTCAAAATATGAATATAACTCTTGATTTCAGGGTTAAACAGGAACTTTGGTCCAGTGTTACTTCATTAACATTTCCAAAATGGTTAAACTAACTTTAGAACAGATTGGACTCATATAAACCCTGAGAAATGTTAAAATAGATTCTGTGAGAGTCACTTTTAACACTCCACCTTTTGCCGTGTACCTATGTGAAAAGTTCATTTTAAACAGCTTGTAGTTATTCATCACTTCCTTTATGAATTCAGATCATTCTAATTTTTCACTGCAATGGGTTTATAGGCGCTTTTCACAACTTTCAGAGGCCTGAGCTAAGCTTTTACCCACAGCAACTACAACATGCTCTGTAAAGACTCTTTGAGTGTTCAGAAAAGCACTATATAAAACTGATGCATTATGCCCTTCCCGATCGGCTACTCAGACAATAAAACTATTATAATTCGATGCAGACAGTTTGCAGCAGACTTATTTTGACTTCAAGACCTGCTTATACAATACATCTGTACTAAGATATATTTTGCTCAAATATATGGGAAAAAATCAGGTGCAGAGCCTGTGCTTCAGTCATCCCTTACTGCACGTTTTTGTTTGGCTATTCTGTTGCTAAGTTGGAGAAAAGAAAATGTGAGTTATAACAGGAAACATTTCATATAAACACCGTCAGTCTCTCCTAGTGAGACTGATTTTTTCTGAAGCAACTGGCTTATGGTCTAGTGTACCTGCCCTGTCTGGAACATGCGAGTGAAATGTTTTGCTTTTTGTGCAATTCGTACCCTATCTTGTTGGATTCTCGGAAACTATACGGGCGTATGATTGCGTGAACAGCACATCTCACAGAATACTCCTGAACTGATGAAGCATGATCGTTTTCTTCCGAACGATGGCTTTGCTGGAATTTGCCTTAAAGGGACAATATATATGCTATTTCCCGATCTGTGGTGTTTACTCATCAAAAACATCCATAGTTTTGTTTTGATGTGTTTTTAGTCTGTCTCTCAAACAGAAAAGACTCCAACTTGTGATGTCGTGATCATACAGGTAGTGCTCTAATCTGTTTTTAAACTCTAGGCACCTTCATGAGATTCATTTAGATAATTTCAGTCTTGGAATTGCTGATCTCTGCTGTTGAAAACTACTGCTAAGGTGGAAGAGAGCATTTTGAGTTTAGACTAATAATAAAGGGTTACTCAAAAACGTGCAAATGAAACAAAACACAACTCTTGGGACATTTCTGATGAGGTAGCCACATCTAACATGGCTTAAAGCTCACTTGTCAATTTTGTGTAATAATAACCTTTAAAGGGCAAAAGTCAATGTGCCTAAATAAGTGTGTGCACATGCCAATGGCCTCAAACAGGAAGTTAGGGTTACCGGACTGGTTAAAGTTTCTTCCATGAGGCACAACCACGTCTCAGTCTAGACTGGAGTCAGAGGGTCTCACCTTGTTAAAGCTGGACACTTAATGAAAACTGATGACAGATTAATCATTAGAGCTGCCTCCAGCGGACATTTATACACTTCATTCACAGGTGACCTTGGAGACTGGGGACCTGTAAAGTGGTAGTAAACTGATATCCAATCTTTTCATTACAAGTTCCTAATGTCTCATTTGAAGTTTTAAAAACTTCTTCCAGCAACAAACAACAAACTGCACTTTCTTTGAGCAATGAAGTGAAAAGGCCACTGCCATCTCTAGTTACACTTTGCTAATATCAGTCTGAATACTTGCTCACTATATTTTTGGCTTTTGTGCTGCAGGATGTAGAAAAAAGACTGTATTTATTGTTCTGTTGTGATAGCGATATTGTTGCGAAATTGAGAGTAAGTTCAGTTAAATTAAAACAGAAACGTTAATGTCCTAATTTACTACCCTAACTGATCTAAATTAAATCTTAACAACGCTAAACAAAACAAGGTTAAGTTTCAAATGAATGTTTCTAAAATCAGACTTTTTCCCATTTGGTTAGCTTTAGATGTAGTTTACCTCTGTTTTAATACTGACCATACTCAAAATATTGTGCAGACCTAGTTTCTACATATTTGGAGAAGTGGCCAACACTACAATAGCCTTTATCCCGGTCACATTGGAAACTTTAAGATGATCCATAGTTTGTGGTCATGAGCTAAACCTCCTCATCAGCGCTGTTGAGATTTGTGGTGGAGATCTCCTTGACAACTGGCTTATTGAAAATCACAGGAAGACAAGATAATATGGCTTTAGCTTTGATTTTATTCATTCTCAACACACAATAGAATCTCATTGTACCATGGTTGTAGCATTTGTTAAACTAGCGCAATCTTTCCATTCTTTCCAGTCTTTATAATAACTATATTTTTAATAGCCTCAATAAATCAGTAACAAAGACTTTATTCACAATGTAAAAATAGTTTATTCAGAATGATTGCCTGGGATCCAGAATACACACTTCTTGAATACTTGAATATGAAGATATGAGTTTGGTCACTGGTGAATCTCCCAGAGTTTTAGATGGGCTGATTGACAGATGGATTAGGCTATCAGGAACATGCAGGGTCCATCCAAATAAATAATGGTGCCTATGAAGAAAGAAGAAAGGGAAAAAATTATCACAGGGGACTGAAAAACATTGTGGATTTCTGCAGAATCATTGAGCAAAGCACTAAACGTCGTTAATATGAGAGAATTTTGAATTTGTGCCCAGTGAGCTTCATTATTTCACATGCATCACTGAAATAAACAAATCTGAGTATTTCCTCATTCATTTTTAAGGCAGACTTATTATGCAAACTCCATTTTCATACATTTTATACATGGCATAGCTGTTTCCCCTTCTGATTTCCCCTCGCAAAGTTATATTTGGAGTGATTTGTGCATGTGTGATCATTTTTTGATTGCTTATTTTAAATGCCTTCTCGCTAGCATGGTTTGTAGATGTAGATGTTTTCAATGAATATCTTGATTTAAAATGTAGAAATTAGAACATAATGATCCACGGCTGTCGTAGATTATAACTACATAGCAGACACAAGGACAGTAATTGTTCTTTAAGTCTTTAAGGCTAGGCAGTTATTAAAAATGGTTACATAAATTGTGTAGATGAGCAGGCAAATGCAAGAAATTTTACAGTTAACATCACATGAAAATACCTTGAAGGACTCTTACTAGTGGAATTTTCCTTTAAGTCCTCATCTTAACCCACTGCTGTGTACATATTTAAACATGAAGCCTGCTATAGTAAAACCATAAGCCTGCATGTCCTGACAAGAGCTCGAGAGCTAAGGTACAGGATGTACAGCAGATTTAGGATAATCGTTCATTTACCTTAAGCACCTGGGAACTTGCGCAACTCTATCTCTCTAACCCTAAAAATCTTTTTAAATGGTGGCCCAGTTTATTTCATCATAAATAAGACTTCAACTACATTGAGATGAAGTCCAGTCTTACACTTTAAAGTAAGGTAACAGCATCATAACATGGGTTAAAGCTCACCAGAATCCATTTTGTGTAATACAGAACCTTTAATTCCTTTAATTTGTTATATCAGTTACTAGATCTTTGCTTGTGTTGTAAACAGAAAACAGCCATGTGGGTGCATTTGTTTCCTGGTCACAGCAGAGCTGGACGTGAGCCAAAGGTCTTTATTGCCCTGAAAACATTAGCAGTGATCACTTGTTTTTGCCACTGACTGCTACAGACTCATTATTGTGATTAATAGATAGTGAAACTGTAATGGGAGTGAGTTAGGTCCAAGAATAGCACTGGGTTTCAGTGATATTTTAACTTCTCATCAGTCTCTAAAGGGAGAGATTAGCTTCAGTAATGACTTTGTTTGTTACAGAAAAGTCTGAGTTTTCTTAATGACTCATTCACTGATTAAAGCATTTTTTATTTTTACAAAATTGTTTAATTCTTGTGCACCTGATCATTACAATGTCCTGCTAATGATAGAATGATAGTTCATTGTTCATAGCCAAATTATAGGAATTTATTTAACAGGGTTAGCTGTCTTGAAAGTTTAAATTCATTTTGTAGGTAGGAGTATAAGAAGTTTCCATTATTTCCTTTACAACATAGTCTTACAAATACTCTTTTTTTTTAATAAAATTTGCTTTTTGATGAATATTATTTCAGTTAGATTTCCTGGGATCCAGAATACACACTTCTTCAATACTTTACAAAAATATGAATCTGGTCTTTTTCTCTTTTTAATGGAGAATTCCATTTACAGAGGAAGTAAGCATAAATTGCAGATAATTGTAGCGTTTGGATGTGAGACAGTGGAGTCGCTGGTCAAACAGGCGGTTGTTGAAAGTGGAGGCCTGAGCGTTCACGGCTGATCAGAGCCCAGTGCACAGAAACATGTGTAAGAGGACATTTATCACATTTTGGGGACATTGTGGGGTAAATCCTTTACTTTTTCATCGACATAGTTTACAGAATTCAGTTATAGGCACATTCATGTTTACCAAGAGCTACTTTTACAACATATCTGCACATGGACAAGACACTTTTTACTGGAAACAGCTCCTTTAATTGTCCTACATAACCCTGCAATTGACCTACTATATAATCTATATTTCTGCTAAGGCAAACAATGTCTGAATCATTGGGTAATAGCAGTGCCCTTCTCCAGATTTTATAAGTTAGGTTGAGTTAAGTTATTATTACACGTGACATGGGTTTCAGTATGTTTTTTGTCTGTTTTTTTGTCTGATTCAGTCTTTAAGCTCCCATATTTTCAGTTCTATGTTATAATGTTTTCTCTTACAAACATACCCAACGTTGTGTTTTATTTCACAAACCCTGCATATTTACGCTGACTTCTTAAATTTTTGACATTTTGAGCTTTGAGATGTAGCTCAAAATTACTCAAATGTGTGATAATGCAACAAAACACAACTCCAGGTATGTTTTGGGTAAGTTAACAGCATTTTAACATGGCTCTAAGCACGCAAGAATCAGTTCAGTTTTTGTGTAATATAGGACCTTCAATGCCTCCAACAAGACACATGAATCTGATCTGTGTAGTATGTGTGAATATAAGGACTAGTGTAAGAAAGAACCCCTCCCTTTGTTTGTTCTCCTCAGCATGGCTCTAACACCAGGCTCTGCTCCAGGACTATATTTTATAAGTGTATGTAATTGTCCTCTACAATAACAGCCACCATGTTTGCTCTGGCAGTGGTCAGTGTGCAGCAGTGCAAATGGGGCTCAGGGCCAGCTCTGTGGGGCTGGTCATGTTTTCTTATGGTATCTAGATTCGCTGGAGTTGCCAAGTTCTTCGGGGGCAGCGAGAGTGCATGGACATTTGCTTATTTGCCCTCTTCCTATTGTACTATTTGATTACTTACTTACTCACAGTTTTAGCTCCAAGCCCTGTTTTTCAGTAGTTGACCAAAGGATTTCTGGGCTGATTAAAAACGTGCCCCATGCATCACTTAGTCAGCTTAAAGGGGTGTGGCAAGAGCTCCCAAATTTATTAGAAACTCTTCAAAGCTACTATACAGAGAAGTAGTAAATAACATAATAACTGAAAAGTCTGATTAAACTGTCTAGTCACTCCTAAATCTTTTCCTGGCCTGCCAATCCTTTTTACAATCTGTTCAAATCCAGAAGGACCTGGAATTAGATCTTAGAGCCTGGAAAACCTCTGTCCAAAACTTGAGAGGGTCCAACCACAGCTGCTAATTTGTAGCATGTGTCTCTTAAATGCAGAAGACTTCTCCTTTTGAAAATACTCGTAACATTCAAAACCAAATATATGACTTCTTATACTAGAGATAAATAATAGTTTGATGCTTCAGTTGTTGATTCTGAGAAAATCCATGCTATCTCAGTCCTTTGTGTGTTTTTTTCTCTTTTTTTACATCTAAGCAGCCATGTTTGTTTTGATTGATTGATCTCTGATTATTAATCTACCTGTCAGTCACGCCCTATGAAATCAAGAAGACAGGATACGACTCTTTGTAAAGTTTTGTCCAAGCATGTGGTTCTGGCTGGACCGATGACCTAAATCTCCAGATAACTCGCTCCATGCTATTGGCTCACTGATGTTTTGTATAAATATCTTATAATCTTAATAAAATTATTCCAAAAAACACCACTGGCAGATTAATTGACTAAATTATTAAAGAACTACAGTCTTAGTTTTAACGCTGATATGGTTGGTAACGCTGATTCGTTTTGGCGACATAGCTGAATAATGAGTGAGAATAAATTTTGGTTGGTTCATTTTCTCTTTACAATGAGCAACAAAGTGTCTAATTATTGATTATTGGATTGTTAGTAGTTAGTTTTTCACCAATCATGCTCATAATAGACATAACAGCACTTTCTTATACCACGATGTCCCCTAGTTTGTCTTTGGTTAACTATCTCGGTCAGCATGACATTGGCTGACCCTTTCTTGAGTTGACTACAGCCCGAGTTTTTGTCATTTTTAACGCAACCACTTGTAGGTCAGAGAGACTGAGTTTCAATACTGACTCTGTTGTAATGCAGTTTTATATCAAAGCACTCTCCCATTTTATCGTCCAAGTCTCTCTATGAGCTCATCAGATCTGACACCAGCACAGCCCTGTCTCGTTTCAACACCCCCACTTTTTCTTTCTCTCTAACTCTCTATTTTTTCTCTCTTTTCTCTCAACTGTCTCCTTCCCTTTTTGTTCTCTTCTCTTCTTTTTAATCTCCCTCTTTCTTCTGACTCCCTTGCTCCTTCCCTCTGTTTCTTTTTCACTCTCAGCTGGGTCTTTCATACCCAGTCTCTCTCTCCATTTGGACTTTCCTCTTCCATCCTTTTCCTCCTATTTCTGACTCTATTTCTCTTCATCTCTCCCTCTCTGACCCTCTCTCTCTCGCCCCCACCCCTCAGTCCATATCTGCAGTTTCCCCCTGGTGTCTCGGGGGCACTGAGGTGTTGCCCTTAGCCTCAGTCGGGTGTGGTTGGTGGAGGGGGTTAAGTGGAGCCTGGAGCAGCCCACAGCAGCAGCCTAAGCCCCCGATGGATGACTCTTTATGGCCCAGGTCCAGGTGTGAAAGAGGGAGAGAGAAAAAAAGAAGGAGTACTGAGGTGTCTGCAAACATGGAGATTTATGGGCTCTGTCAAAGCATCGTACTATTTCTCAGTCAACGCTCATTTATTACTTTATTTATTCCTGTGTGAGAATTTCTTCAGAATTTCTAGCCTGGTGTAAAGAAAACAGTTCTTCCTCTGTTATTAGTTAATTTACTTACCTTCATTTAGCCATTTCACTCACACTTTCTGGATAATGTTAAGAAAAAAAAAGAAAAATGTGTTTTATTTACATTTCCCAGAATGTGTATAATCAAACAATCAAACACAGGGACATACATATTAAAAAATAAGATTTGTTTCTACCATATAAGCCCATAGACAAAGTGAGGAGGGGTTCAGTTCTAGATATTTACGATATATTTAATCTAGATAGAGAATATTTGCAAATAACGTGTATTGAAGAAAATCTAAAATGATTCATCCTCATTCTCTTTGGCATTTACATTTACTGTCCTTGTTAATTTGAAAAAGACCAAAATCTGGCTTTGATTATCATGTTATTTATAGTTAACTAGTCACAGTTAGTTGACTAATCTTTGCTACTGGCTTAGAAAAAACATTTCTTTGAAATTACTATTTTCTCAAAGAACAAAAGTGGTATGTAAAAAGTGAACTTGATCAAAACCAGAATGCTCCAGTGGATGTGCCCTACTCAGACTCAGTGTTTCATGTGCGAGCCAAGGCCATTCTTCTTCTGGAGTTTGTCAGAATGTGTTAGCGACCCACACATTATTTACTTCCTGCCGGAAACAGGAAATCGATGGAGACAGAGGACACAGCACGCATCAACAACATCTGTTTACCACCGTCCGCCGTGTTTGGGCAAATCTCTAAGCTCCTAACATCCCCCTGGAGATTACATACCCTCTGTCTCCTCTGCTCATGTCAGCCATCATAGTCCAGCATTGATTGAAGTGATGGGTGTAGGATTTCTGTATAGTAAATTCATTCTTGTATCCTCATGGAAACTAGGGGTGGGATGAGACACAATTCCCACAAGACAAGAGGAGACATGAGATTGAGTTCATGAGAGCAAGATATGCCAGAATTTTTACATGATTCATAATAATTGGTGCGGAGCCGTTAACAATTTTGACCTAATTTTTGTGTGTATTTTTCTTGTCATTGTACTACTGCATTTTGGAAGTATGGTTTCTCAAAATATGTAACTCATCAGCGGTTTACCCTTTTTTGTATAATCTACATATAAACACAGGGAAAACATCTCACGAAATCATTTCCTCATGTGGGCACAACATTGTGGTAGTTCTATCTCACAAGATCTTGATGCACTGATCCAACTTTTTCAGTTCCAATACCTATTTCAATACTGCAGCGTTAAGTATTTGCTGATTTATGGAAGTATAAAAGTGCCAGAAGTTTTGAATTTGAATATTTCATGTTGAATGATGAATGAAATAACTTGAATAATTTTTTTTTTGAAATGGAAATAATTGAAAAAAACAAAACAAAAATGTTAACATGTGATAGGTGGGTATGATTTTACAGTACTTTTCACCCTCTAATTCAGACTGACAAAATTCAAGTTGAGAAATTCAGATTAAAAAAAAAAAAAAAAAAACTCATGTTGCCAAATTCAGATTTTAAAAAATTCAAATAGAGAAATTCAAGTAGAGAAATTCACTGAAAACATTCAGGTCAAAGTTCATCACAAAAAAGACACTAGGGCTGTTAAAAAACTACACACTAAACACTCTATTAGCATGGTGCCCCCTGGTGTTAGCAAGTCTTACAGTAAGAGAATGAGTGGTGAACTTTGACCTGAATGTTTTCAATCTGAATTTCTCAACTTGAATTTTGTCAGTATGAATTAAACATGCTAAAAAGTAAGGTAAAATCATACCTACCTATCACATTTTTTTCAATTATTTCCATTTCAATTATTTTTTTATTCAGGTTATTTCATTCATCGTGAAATATTCTAATTCAAAACTTCTGACACATTTATACTTCCATACTGATTCAGAATTTCAACCAATACCAGTTACAGAGATTGAATAGCGTTTATTTTCTTTATACAAAAATAAAATAAGACAAAGCTGATCCATATGTGTTATGTAGCTGTTATTTATCTCTCAAGTAACCACAGAACAACTTTGTATAAATAAAAGTTCAAACATTACAAGACTTTCTGGGTCTTACTACATGCATTTGCTGTATATGTCAAAATAGAATATCGAGTGAACCAATGAACCACCAGAATTTTTTTCAGTATCAACGCTAATATCGGATAACGGTATGATGATTGGGATGGGATTGATACTCCTTACTAGAATTATTGCACAATGGGTTTCTGGACTGTGCATTTTCTCTCAGTTTAATTGTAGGACGGGTCAAACGAGGTATCCAAATGTCTCTACAGGGACATTAAAGTCACCTTAACCTGCGATAAAGCACATTCTTTTAGTTCAGTCTTTTGGAGTCAGCCCTATTTGTCGAGCATGCTCCAGCACATCTCTTCTTGAACAATCCTTCAAATCCTTGAGGTCAAAGGTCAACCTCTAAGTTGAGTTCAAGTCAAGTCATTTGCCTTGTAGCTAAACAGAGAGACAAAACCAGCATGACCAAACTGCAGTCATCCAGAAAAAAAAAACTGATTTAACCAAACCCGCAAGTACAAGTCTGAGCCTGTGAGACCACGTTGAACCCAGGAAAACACCTCTCTGTCTATTTCAGCGCACTTTTAATCAGATGTAGTTACGACAATTTTCTCAACATTACTCACAAGCTTTGGGCTCATTATGTCATGGGTTGTTGCACTACGACATGGCCCAGTTCTCTCATGGAATTTCTTAAATATGCTTTAAAATTGTGTTTCCATGTCCTATAGAATTACAATCACAACTGCTATCACTGTTGTAAGAAGAAAAGACGTTGGCCTGTTTAAACATGCACAATTTAACTTCTAATGTATAGTCTGCGCCTGCTTGTCTATATGGAGATGTCTTTGCTTTGCCTGGAATGTTATTTAATAAGACATTAAAATTTTTGATCTTGCATTCATTTAATTACAGATGTTTTTATTGCTCAAAAATGATTTAATTAAATACTGTGATTGGCTTCGCTTTCCACAGATATGACCAGTTTCCACTAAAAAGTTTAATATCTTACTGTGAAATATTCCAGGTGGCAAAATCTCCACCGAAAATGTTACAGTGCACCTTTAAAATGCTTTAAAACACTAATTCTGATGCATTAATTTAGTTAAATAGGAGCCGCTTGGTTGTATTTGAATAAGCAATTGTTTTTATCACATTATATACAATATGAAGGAATATATTACATCACTAGGTCAGGTCATAGAAGGTTATTTTTTAATAAACCCTCGTGCCTCTTGTATTTGGTCTACAGGATGTCTGTCTCCATACATTTGTACTTACTGCGGAGGATTTAAATTCACTTCATGATTTTTCCATTTCCTCCCTCGAGCCCCCTGCCTTTCGAAGTCCTGTCCTTACATGCGTGGATTTAATTGATGCAAATATTTATGTCCGATTCTTTTCAGCAGAGAATCACTGTATTGGAAAATGGGACAAAAGAAGCAGTCGTCAGGAGGGGCTGACTTTAGATAATACCTTATTAATCTTACCTCTCTGTGTATTTCCTATCTGGATTCCCATTGGACAATCACTCATTTAATCTTTATGGGATAGTGTAGTTGTGTTGGGGAATAGTCTGGCAGAAGTAGGATCATGCTTGCCTCGACAGGCACAGTTAAAAACACTTCAACTTGATGCTCTGTGATCCTTATTGTCAGAGGTGGTAGAGAAGGGAAAATTGTGCTTTGGCCACTAGGATTACCCAATGAGAAGAGTAACCAAATTTTAGTAAGTAAGAGTATCAACCAGGGTGTCCAAACTTATACACGCATATTGAAAACATTTTTTAAGCTGAGGGCCACAGACCAGGGTTGATAGTGAGTCATTCACATTGTTGCATTTTACACAACTTTGACAGGTTCCTGGCCTGTACCTATATTAAGTCTTGGAACACCTAGAACTACAATTTTAGGACTGTATTACAATGCAATGTGATGCTATTGTAGTAGATTCTGCGTATGGTCAGTTGGGCCAGTTCAGC
>KN506601.1:9109-24000 GCA_000787155.1 Scartelaos histophorus
TTAGCTTGAAGCCTTTAACAACAGAATAAAGGTAAAACCCACACAACCAGAAGAGCTTTTGATCCACAAATGATAAAGGTGAGTAAAATTTGTTCTTCCTCAGTAAATATTTCAATGGGAAATAACAAATATTCAATGTTTTTTTTCCATTTGTTTTTAGGTGGAGGATGAAATTTGAGCTTTGAGAACACATTTGTTTTAGTCTCCTGTTTTTGGCATGTCTAGCACAATCATAGACTTATTTGCATAAAATATAGTTTTCTTGTCAAATAATATGTTTTATTATTATGTATTTTGAATGTAAATAATATTAAAAACATTAACTCCGTTTAGCCTTGGAAACTTATTAACTAAACAAATTTAAACTAATTTGATATAGTCTAGGCAAAAGACAAAATTGTTCTTGTTTTTGAGAAATACAGTACAAGGTACATCTTCTTTATTACTCATAATATTTCTAGTTTTTTGTGCATGATTTACATTTTATTGAGCCTGACACCTATATTATTTAACAATAAATATGTAAAGGTCCATTATTTAACTTATGTGGTTGCCTGGCCTGCCACCTGTTTGTCTCCATATTAACGTGTTAGCTGAAATGTTCCCCAGTATGGCATTAAATCTATCCTCACAGAAAAGCAGGGGCATGTTTTTGAAGGTATTTTTTAGCTGTTGAAAAATGCAAGCTGGATAGGTTTAATTCTATACTGTGTGAAACAACATCGGCGTGTTTACATCCGTGCTTGTCATGTATGTTCATTAACATGCACTGTCCCAATCAAATAAACACATAAATAAAATCAATTCCAGTCAAGTAATATTTTCATGGAGAGAAGCATCTCACCTGAAAATGTACATGGTTTAACTAGTACTAAAACACAACCGTAATTGGTTATCTATCTATATAGATATAGATATATACTTTTATTGTCATCAAAACCACAACAAAACCATGAAATAAATTACTCAAATAAAAGTAGTACAGTCAGACAGGTTTGTTTTGTCCATTAAATAGTCAGTTCACAGTTCATCCTTCTCCTCTCCGGGGCAGTAGCACGCTGACCTTTGGCTGTTCATGTAGGGTCTACAGCCAAGAGTCCACACAGTGTTGAACAGAGTGTCTGCCACCGTCTCACACGCTGCGGAGGAGAAACCAGACAGTTATGAGGTAGTGTCTACATCTGTTACTGAATGCGTTTATTCAAGATAAAAGTTTTTGACAAGGCCTAATTTAATATAATGTAGTTTCAAGCCATTTGTTTATAATCTATTCAAATTAAGTTCCTATATTTTATTATGTAAAACATTTAGAATGCCTCTTTCACCTTACATCTTTGGGATTTAAATTCTCTATGTAACATCTTAACATGTTTATACAGTTCTTTGTTGAATTCTAACCTTCGACTTTGGACACAAATCCCAGGCTCTTCTTGAGGTCTGAGCAGATACTGTGGAGGCACCAGCGAAACTTGGAGTCGCAGCGATACTTGTTTGAGCCGCAGGTGTCGTAGCACATATCCAGCTGGTTACAGCATTTAGTCATGGCCGGGATCCCCATGTCCATCTGAACAACACAAACCACAAAACAGACATGACTCCCAACTTGTAATGATACGAAACTTTGGTATCAGCTGCCTGACTCCATGCAGATAAGTTTATTGTGCAACATTCCAGACGAAGCAATACATTGCACCAGTACATAGTGCACCTTTAATATCAATACATTATAAAGTGGTTTCATTCTAGTTCTGATATAGATTTCGATCATTGTGCAGAAAACTTTGAAGAGGTTTTGGCATTATCTTAAATCCTAAGCAAATTATAGCAAATAGCTCAAATGAAAGGTAATACTACTGCATATGCTTTGTATTATTATTATTATTATTTATTTAAGAATTTATTTAATGATCAAGTTTTGCAAGATCTGAGAGTTCAAAATGTGTAAGAAGTGTGAACATGTGTATTCCCCTAACTCCTCAAAAATTAGGCAGAACCTTTCGTATACTCATAAATATACATACATACCCCATCTGGGACAGGAAGACCAAAGAAATAAGAGGAGCATCCATCAGGCTCAGGCATTTTAAAGTCAGGGCGGGGTATAGGCTCTTTACCTAAAAACACACCATCATATCAGTGATATAACAACCACAAAGTGCTATGCCAATAGTTTAACATTTTTTTTTTTTTTTACCCTCATTTACCTTTTTGAGCTAATCTACTCCAAAAATTAAATCACTGGACTGGATTTGACTGGATGATGAACCTAAATAAGTGCCTAGAAAATGAATATGACTTTTCATACATAATTAAAGCATTTTGAGGATACATTGACACAAAGCATATCTTGTATCAGTTTGAGGGCACAGTCCAGGTGCAGGCCCTCTCTCCCACATGATAACATTGGTTCAAATGAGTGGAGAAATGTCCCATATCAGCCCAACCCAAAGATTTTTAGATAATGCTCCATTATCACATATTTACATTGAATGTCTCTAAAGTTGACCTCATTTTAATGCAATACTGGGCCAACTATCACTGGAGTTGTAAATTGTTGTATCTAGCTTTTTTGTAACATTATTTATATCTATTTATATCTATTTATATCTATTTATATCTATTTATATCTATTTACATTGTGCAGAGGCTGATAATTTGATTTGTTCTGTGCCAGATTCCCCTCCTGACATAATCCTGTCCATATGTCTCCATATTTGGGACTTGACTTGAAAGTACACAATTTTATGAGCATATCCAAATAGATTTTAAGCTAAACCTTTTTAAAATATATTACAGTAAAAGAGGGTATGTTATCAGTTTAATATTTCTCATTTTAAATTGATTTAATGCGTTAAACTTCAAGAGGTTCAAGAGGTTATGTGTGGTCAGTTTGGTAAAAATGTTGGCTGGTACATTCGCTCTCTGACCTCCTGTATTTTGTTGTGTTCTTGGGCAAGACATTTTGACAAGCAATTGACAATTGAAACAAGTCTTAATTGTTATTATTACTAATTGTATTATTGTAGTTGTTATTATTAGCTTTATAATGTAGTCTCATTTTACCATACCACCTAGAAAGTAGTACGTCTTAAAGGTGATCTATGCAACTTTTGCATGTAGTCACATAATGTGCTCCCCTATGGAGATCTGAGTTTTTCAGCCTTCACATGAAAAGCTACATAGTTCACCTTTAGGCAAAAATATTAAAAATACTAAAAAAAAATTAAAAACATCTCACCATAGCGACAGCGGTATTGGCAGATCCCATCTTTTCCACCCATAAACTCCAGCATCGAGTCAAAGTATCCGCTGACCGCCTCAAAACTTCCTCTGATGGAATTCATACCCCACTCCTCATTTTCCGCTTCAGCTTCTCCAGCACCAGCCCCACCAACCCCAGTAGCCTGTCCCGATGCCTGGTCCGTGCCCTGTCCCTCTGCCTCCTGTCCCAGTGTGCAGGGGCCACACAGAAGACCCAAAACCAGCAGAAAAGAAGCCCACCGCACCATCTTGCAGTAGCTTAGAGAGAAACAGGGGTAATAAAAACGCAAGTGATACAGAAGGCAATACTGAAACTGACCTGGACTTTGAGCCAGGGCGAGCTAATATGTGGACGACCAAAGTTCAGCTTCTATCAGTCCAACACATTTCAACTGATGTCATCTTCAGTGCTGATTAATGTATGTGGGAAAATGTTAGTATATTTCATCACCAAAATAAATATTAAATAACCCTTTCTATTTCATGTTGTATATATTTTACACTGAATTGTGTTGGATCCAAAAAGACATGTACTGCAGCACTGTACATATACTATTTGCTGTTGTTGTTGTTGTTTAAAGCTTGAGCCTGTATATTTTAAGACAGATTTCTTGTCTCAACAGTTATATTATGAGATGATTTATCCTGTTCCCACATCCCAGAGTGTGCCGTGACAATACCTAATTTTCTACATCATCATCCTCATCCTTGAAGTAACACTTGAGTTTAACTTCTTTGGCATTGCTCCATTTTGCCACTAGATGTCGCCATCTGTCCCAGGTTTGCCACGCCCATTCTTCCTTTTTTGGTTGCAACCGGTGACGCATTTGATAAACGCGGAAGTCGAGAGTTAAACGTAAACCGCTGCTGCTCCAGTGCTGCACATGTAAACATTCTTGTACATCTTAAACTTTTCACTATACAAGATTTTGTTTGTTTCTTTAGGGACAATAACTGTGCCTTGTCGCTTAGGGATGGACGATGGCCTTTTCTAATCTTTTTACCAAGCTTCGTGATGTCGAAGAAGAATTAAAGGATCCTAACCACAGGTATTGTCAGCTAAATATATTGTACATTTCGCATTTTAATAAAATTAACTTAAGCTGTTAAATATTTAACATCAGTGTTTAATGTTTCTGTAGAAATAACACCAATAATGGACAAAAAAGCAGCGCAAAGAGGAAACCACAAACCACGCAGAGTGGTCCCAATGTGAAGGTTAGTTTTTCATTATTTAAGTGTAATTAACGTTACAAGATGTGCATTAATAGATCTAGAAAAACACCAGATTTACAATTGGTACCCCCTAAGGCTATTGACCGTAGCTTGTCAGTTTTTACCATTATTTCGCCAACAGCAAAAGATGGCCAAAACCAATCAGTATTCTAATGTATTACCTTTGTTAAATTAGAAAATATACAAAATCAAGGCTTATTTTAACAAGGTTTTAAATAGTTTTCATCTATATCTTGATTTATATCAGAACTAGTGAGTGACAGAGAGATGCTTAACTGATCCAGAGGGAAATTCAAGTTTTCCTGCCGCAAACTGTTGCACATTTGCTGCTACATGTGTTATAATAAGCCAATTGCAACTAAAATGTTCATTGCTAGCGCCTTAGCTAGTTTCTACTATATCCATGGATATGGGAGAAACAAATGGCTCATTTCACAAAATCCAACTGTTTCTTAATTCTTAGGTGGTTAAAATCCCATAATATGATGTTAAAAATTGATCCCAAAAACAGAAAGATTAGTGAGTCAAGTGTCAGACCATATTAAAAACAGTATTATTTTCTGTTGAAAATTACATCGATTTGTGTTTAATACCAATTTCAAGTTTATAATTTTCAATTTTATTATTGTGACAACACTACCCAAAAGACTGAAAAGTATATTGTTATTTTTGTATAGGTTATGTATCAATAACATGTTTTCTTTTACACAGAGGCAGAGTTTTCAGCCTTATGCAGCAAGTACATCCAATGCTGTACCAAATGAGGAACTCAAAACGTATGACACCCATAGATTTAACGAGGCCTGTAACAACAACCCAAGATCCAGTGTCTACAGAAATGCATTTTATAGGCACAACCAAAGGACTTTCTCAAGTGATGACAACAATAGGGGAAACACCAGCAATGTAATCACTCAGAAAAAGAAGAAAAAGAAAAACAAAGGAAAGAAAAAGAGAGAGAGGGAGAGTGCAAATAGATACAGGAATGCTCAGAAAGATCAACAAAATAAAGACCCTATACAGGTAAGTTACTACCTGCTTTTAATTTAAGAGAACCAGTACTGAACCAGTGACTAGAGCTTGCAGTCTTGATGTCTTACCCAGGGAAACTAATCTTTCCCTTGCAACCATTTGGTAAAAGGGCAAATGCTTACATACTGGGCTTGATTAAAAAAAATATCATTAGATGCAAACATTTCATGGCTCTACAAGAAGTGAACAGGAAGGTTATTTGATATAAAGATAGAACAATGCAGTTAAAACTAATGATGGGGGGATCAATACCACATTTAAAAATATATATATATTATCATGGATACTGACAAGTACAAGGTACCATTATGCAGAAAATATCAATACTCAGAATTTTACAATAAATCACATAAAGCCTTTCTACTTCAAAGGAAAATTCCATTAAAGCAGGCATTTCTATGTGTCAGTGTGATACAAAACTCATTGGTATAACACAATCAGATAGACATTGCAAAACTTGCTCTACTATTACTTGGCACTGAAACAAAACAAATTTGTCCTAAACCGTGCCTAATATTGTAGTTGAAGGGGTGAATTGATCTGTGTGTGCTGTTTCTTTGCAGCCTCGTCAACCATTCATGTCCCAAGAGTTTAAGGAGCAACATTCTCTGGAGGTGGATGGACATCTGCTTTGTATTCATTTCATTCGAGGGAGATGCATCAAGGTAAAATCATAAAGATGCATAAAATAGGCACATAATTAAATTTAATCAGAACTTTTAAATAAGGTGTGATTTATGTTTTCAAAATGTTAGGGTGAAGAGTGCCAATTTGAGCATATCGAGGGATACAATGGTCTAATTAAAGAAGCCTGCAAATTTTATATCCAAGGATGTTGCTTAAAAGGGAAGAGCTGCCCATATCTGCATGATATCCTTTGACCAATTGTATGATCTATGCAGTTAAAAGAACAACAGCTATTAATACTGCAACTTTTTCTGCTACCGCTAGTGCTGCAGCTACTACTCCTACTTCTACCTACCTACTACTACAGCATATTCATGGTCTTCAAAATGAGAGAAATTAGGATTGTTGCTATAGCGATGAGCAATTTAAAACATATATGGTATGTTTGTCCTCAAAACGTTGCATAGAGCAGTAAGCTGAAACCCATGAATACTATACTGCTATTATTGCTCTCACAACTACTTCAACTACCAAGAGTTTGTTTTCATACCTGACACTTTTGACTCCTCACCACTCTGAAGAAGAGCACTAGTGAGTAGTCGAAACTGTCAAGCATGAAAACAAACTCTTGGTCTGAAAAAAACATAACAACATAAATTATCGGAAGTTCAAATGAACCACATGGGACTCCTTCAACTACCATTACGACTGTTATTAACTGCTACTATATACTACCATTACCGTTGTTGATACTGCTACTACTACTACAATTGTGTTTGCTGCTTCTACTACCACTATTACTAAGAGATGATAAGATAAGATATGCCTTTATTAGTCCCACAGTGGGGAAATTCCAGTGTTGCAACACACAGTTCAAGAACAGCAGGAAAATGGTAATAAGCAATAAAACAATATAATAGATAATTAAAAATAATTTAAGAATAGACTTAAAATAGACTATTACGTATACTATATTATGTACAAAAGTAACAGTGCAGCATATGAACAGAATAAATCTCAGTAAAGTGACTTCAGTATGTTATAATGTTATGTACAGTAATATGTTTATGTACAGCAGCATTAGACAGGATAAATATTAGTTGAGTGACTTAAGTGAAATATATGAGAGATGTTCTACATGGTCTTCTAGCACTGTTGCTCTTGCTACTACATCTATTACAAGCCTTTATGCACTGCTCACTGGCATTGTGTCCCTGAAAACACTTCTTTTATCTTGCCCACATAAGATGTGTTTAGTCATTCTTGTAAAGTGAAACAGGAGGTATTTTTATTATTATTTCTATAATATTATTACTGCTAGAATTACTACAGCTAGACAACTCCTTAATTGGAGTTCACAGACTTTTCCTTGTAAATTTTTTCACACAAAAGGCTCCTGCAGACGAGACCCATGCATGTTTTCTCATGATCCAATGACTGACTTCACAAGAAAGCTTTTGGATGATGTGAGTAACATTTTATTGTACTTTTTTCATTAAATTATTATACAATTCAGTGTACATCTAAGGAGGTATGGTTTCACTAAATTGATTGAATAGAGTTAAGTAATAGCTTTTGGATTGGTGTCATTACAGTTAATACAACGGGAAAATGAACTCAAAAAGAAAGCAGAAGAAGAGGCTTTAAATCAGACTGAAAAAGTTTGTGAAGCAATGGAGGAAAACACAACTATGGACATTGTCATACCAACTGCCAGGTAAGGGTAGAGGTTACAACTACATATGGCATTTTTTAGTATTTCATATAGTGATTAAGTTATTAGAAAAGTATCCTTAAAAAAATCTAACCTGCTTTTGTGAGCTTGGTTTGATTAGGTATGTTAGCATGACGATGACAGACTTAATTTGCATATTTTATTGACCAACATTGCTGATGGACTTAATTTTTATTTTTTTATTTTTTTCCTATTTGTGTTTTTATTCTTTTTGTTCGACCTTTATTATTGAGATTTATTCAGGGCCTGTCTTAAGTGAAAATGTTTTAGTTTTTTGTGTTTTTATATAAACTCATTATTCAAATGTATATTTCGTGCTGCATTTGCCTATATTATTCCATGACCTATTTACGCAAAACTGTGTTAACAATCTTTTCCATGTTTATTTTAGGCCACATTTTTACCATAGTTCAGAAACACCTGTGGACGAGGGCTCTTTGACACCAGAGGCAGGACAGACCACTGATATAACAGAGGATGATAACATGCTACAAACTGAAAATAATCTAGAACCTGAAAACTCTTCATCCTCTGCTTTAAACCAACCAGGATCCGTGTGCTATTCTGTGGAAGCCATGCTCGGACCCAAACTTTTCAAACCATGCCTCTATACTGCTCCAAAAAGTCAAGACGTGGCACTATGTGATCCAAAAACAACAGATAACAGCTCTTCAAATGTTATCAACGCTTCTTTTGCTGTCGCCAGTGTTCTTAATACAAAATCTGCTTCAACTTCAAGTCTCCTACCTACTCCGTCCATAGACCCACCAGTAGTTGCACCAAAAGATCAAGAAAGAAACTTAATGTTCAATGATAAATACAGCGTGTCACCAAGCGTTAAGGAGAAAATGCTCAAAAAACCATTATTTTGTCAGCATTTTGCCACATCTGGATATCACAACAAACAATATAAAAAATCAGATTCAGAACTAGCTTTTTGTGGTGCAAAAATGGATTGTGAATCGTTTAACACAAAAGGAGAATTGAAAGTAGGACCTATTGCACCAAACCTATTACTTAAGGGTAAGAAGGTCACAACAGACAGTAATAGCCAATATATTACACTAATGGGAAGTAATTTCCCATCTCAAATATATCTGACACCTCACATTCAAAACGATAAAGTTGGTGAACGTGGTTCAAATCAGTCATATTTAAAAGATAAACCTGCACACTCTCTGAAAAATAATGACAAAAGTAATTCTTCATTTAAAAAAGAGATAACACCAATTGAACAAAGCCTGAAGGAAACAAACAGTGAAATAAGCCTGAATGCCCAGTCAAGTAGCATTAAAGATGTTGCAAAAAATAGGCAAGAAAATGTGGCTTCTCCCTGTAACAAAACAATATCAAGATCAAATGTTTTTTTTGCAACTCTTACTCCAGATGTGGATCCGACTTCAACTTTTAGCAACAGCGTTAGTGGCACCACAACTGTCCAAAGTGCCCAAAGATTTGAATCTGATTTTGGCAATCAAAAGGTTAGCCTTAGTAAAACCAAGCGAAAGGAAATTGAAAGCGATACAAGTCCTCCTGCCAAGAAATTTCACGCTCTTTTTGCAAGTCTCACACCAGACTCCGATCAAACACCAACTGTGAGCAATGGCACCAATGAGAAACCAGCTGTACGAACTGCCCTAAAATGTGAGAAATCAATTTGTGCTAGTAAAAAGAGCAACTGTGGTTCAAATAAAGCAACACAGCCAAGTCACTTTACTGACAATACACCAATAAGTACAAATAGTAAAGCAGATTATCATAGTACGAAGTTGGTCTCCACATTTGTGACAACCAATTTCAAATGTTCAAATAAGGAGGAGGACATGGAAAGTACCAAAACTATTTTTGCAAAGCCATTTCAAAGTCTTTTTGCAAGTCTCACTCCAGACTCTGTTCAGACATCAACTGTTATTAATAGTGCTGCTCACAACCCAGCTGTCCCAAGTGCCCACAAAGTCAAAAACTCAATTTGTGATCGTCAAAAGGTTAACTGTGATTCAAGTCAAACTTTAAAGCCAAGTCAGTGCACTGGGAATACATCAGAAAGCCCAAATAACAGTAGCTATAGTAACCATATGCAAGTCGATGCAAGTGCGGGAACCCCAAGCAGCAACAGTCAAGGGTTGGTCACCTCTTCTGCAGGATCAACATTTAAAGTTTCAGACAAGAAAAATGAAATTAGAACTAAGACTCCTCCTGAAAAGTCATTTCAAAGTCTATTTGCAAGTCTCAGTCCACATTCACACCAAACACTTAATAATAATAATAATTTTAGCAAAAAAGCAGCTGTACCAAGTGGACAGAAAGTTGAACAATCTATTTGCACCAGTGAAAAGATCAATTGTGGTTCAAATCAAGCAACAAAGCCAAGTCAGTGTTCTAGTACCACGTTAGAAAGTACACGTAATAGTAGTAATCATAGTAAAAGGTTGGTCTCTGCAACAACCAATTTAAAATGCTCGAAGAAACAAGAGGACACTGAAACAGCCAGAACTCCTCCTGCCAAGTCATTTCGAAGTCTTTTTGCAAGTCTCACTCCAGACTCTGGTCAAGCATCAACTGTTAGCTACAGTTTCAGGGCCAAATCAGCTGCTCCAATTGCACAAAAAGGTGAAAAATCTATTTGTACTAGTCAAAAGGTTGACTATGAACCAAACCAGGCAAGAAGTAAAAACAATGAAGAAAGTACAGCTGAAAGTATTATTATTCCCAGCTGTAATAATAGCAAATTTGGGTTGGTTGAAGAAAGCACTGAAATCTCCTCAACTACATTAGATTTAAGACACACAAGCAATGAAGAGGGCATTCAAAGTGCTGAAACTCCTTTAAAATCATCATTTCAAATTCTTTTTGCAAGTCTTACCCCAACTGTTCCCAAAAGTGTCAGTGACAAAGCAGATGTTTGTGCTCACAATGTTGAAAAACTCAAATATCAAAAAGACAACGGTGACACAAATCAAGCCAAGTCTGCAGCAACGCCAAATCAGCCGACTGAACAACCATCAGAAAACGGAAACAATGACAGCAGTATTTTATATGGAGATGTGGTAACTGAAAACGCAAAAACTAAGGGTCAAAAGTTGATTTCTTCCTCTGCAACGTCCAGTTTAAAAAGTAAAAAAGATTTCCCCGACAGCGCTAAGACTCCCCCTGCCAAGTCATTTCAGAATCTTTTAGAAATGATTCCAACATCTACCGTCCAGCCTCAAAAAGCTGAAAAATCTATCTTTGATTTTTCAAAGGTTACATGTGATGCAAGTCAAGCAACAAAGCAAAGTCAATATAGTGAAGGCGCACCCAAAAGTCATAGTACCTGTAGCAGTGCTGTAGCAACAAGGACAGAAACTTTAAATAATAATTGTCAGAAGGAAGTGTCCTCTTCTGCCATGTCAGATGCCAATGAATCTAGAAAGAAATCTGCAACAACTAACTCCTCCAGTGTGCCTAATACAGCACCAGCAAGACCCCAGCAAAACAATAATGGTAAGTTTTTGATAGACTTGTTTCTAAAAATTGTATCATAAATGTAGCGGTGGGTATTTTTTAATATTTAAAATGGTACTACTTTCCACGTACTTTTCACCTTTACTTGAGTTATATATTTAACAGTGTTTTAACAGTATCAAGTAAAGGTGTTATTTTTCTTTACACTGTGAGTGAGCCTATAAACCATAAAACATTTATATTATCAAAATTAAATTATTTTTGAACATTTCAATTCCTTTAATTTGGTTTTGGTTTTCTTTTTTGTGGTCAGATTTTGAGCACTATTTAATGTTGTCTTGTGTAAATTGATTTATGTCCTTACTTGCATTGAAGTTTTCCCAAACACCTTTTACCTCTTACTTGAGTAATTTATTGGGCCACTACTTTATACTTCTACTTCAGTAACAGTAGTACAGTTTCTATTCTACCCACCTCTGCATAAAAGACAAGAATGACGGATCTCAAAGTAAATATTGTGTCTTTTGTTTGTACAGGACCTCCCAGTTCAATATTGAGGACACTTTTTCAGCAGTTGAGACCGTCTGAGCAGCACGAACATCAAGTCTCTGTGAAAGGCAATATTCATCCAGGTTAACTATTTTTCTGTCATGAAATCATGAAATTTTTCTGTATAAAAATTTTAGTTATTTTTTAGATTAATAAATTGTGAACAAATGAATTAAATCCACTTTATTTTGTATTAAACTCGTACAGTAACACAACAACGGGTTTTAATACCTAAACTTATGTCTTAAATTGGATGATCAATTATTATTTTGGGAAGAAAATTCTCATAATAGTATATTATGTAAACAATGTCACACTGGAATATTATGGAATATAACTAACAAATAGCCACTGTATCTCAACATATAAATGATACAAGCAGCCTTTTCACATAAAATCTAAACTGTACAGAATATACAATACATTACAGCTAAAAACAATTTAATAACAATTCATAAATCCACTAAAGGGGCCAGATTGTACCTGCTTTCACTGTTAAATGAGAGTGCCCCCGACCCTCATTGAATAGAATAAGTTAAATGAAGAAATTTAAAACAATGAATAATAATGGTCAAAAATATAACATAAGTCATGCATAATAAGATAAAATAAAAATAGACTTTGAGTGGATATAAATACAAAAGTATAGAGTATGGAGTGATATGGTTCATCTTTTAAACATGATTGTCAAGCTTTGGGTAAGGCAGAAAGGACGTAACAATATCTCCTTATCAAGTCACACAAGTAAACAAAAAACGGCACTGAAATGAACCAGATCATGGTCCTTTCACAACATAAGGAAGCTGTTATGAAACACTTTAGAGGAGAAAATGAACATTTTTGGGATGTTATGAAACACATTGTAACACTTAAAATACCTACTTTTCTTTAAATGCTTTGACAAATCTTTGGTGCTATAATTACTGCCATATTTTATATTTAGCGTCTCCAAAATACTGCAAGAAATATTGTACCACAGGATTTGGATATTATTAATTTCAACACATTTTACAAATTATTCTGAACTTGGCACTGCAGCTTTGTTGCACTAGAATTGCTGTTGTACTGTTTGAGGAAAAAGCATGTCAAGTTTTGTTCCAAAGTGGTTTGTGGCACTCAGGTCCTGTCTCTATACATCAGTTGTTGGGATCGAGGACATATCCTGTATTTCCAAAAGCTTCTTGTCTTCTTCAGGCTCGTCTTCTTCAGGCTCGTCTTCTTTAGGCTCGTCTTCTTTAGGTTTGTCTTCTTCAGGCTCGTCTTCTTCATCCTCTTTGTTGGGTGAATAATTGGCCCCGCCATTTGTAACTCCTGCCTCGTCAGCGTCATCATCTTCTTCTTGGTCCATGTCATGCAGTTTCCTCTTAAAGCATCCCAACTACAGATCAGAATTGGAAAAGGTTTTATTGCTATTTCAGTGTAAAAAATTCACACACTAGGAAGTTGCTTTGGCAATATGGTGCAACATAAAACAATAACACATCATGGTAAAATATAAGATAATATAAAGTCATAAAATAAAAAGGTAAAACTTTGACTGAATATAAATACAAAAATATATAGTATGACCAGAACAAAAATGCAAAATTAGCAGTGCATATAGATCAATATAATATACAGTCATATAATTAGTCATTATATGCAAGAAAATGTTTAAAGGTTTATTATTAGCACACACATAGCTCCACTTTTCTTCAGATTAGTCAACATCCATCTACACTTGAAAAAAATCTTATACGCTTCAAAAAGCTTATCTCTTGATCAAAGAATAAGATAAAAGTTTGAAGTGTGATGTGGAAGCATTTAATAAATAAAGTTTTTTTCTCACCTTAAACATGATGATTGTGATGAGAATGATCAGAAACAGCCCCCCTCCAGCTCCAGTCATAATGATGAGCATTTTGTCAGGCAAAGCCATCAACTCAATGAGGACCTCACTCTGTTGGGAAAAAGAAGATATATATTAAGTTAAGGGATGAAAACTAAACATGTTCTATACAGGGCATTATTTGTACTTTATCAAAGACCAGAACAGTGGTTACAGCGTCATGTTAGTACAGACATTTATCATTTAACATTTAGAAATCATTTTATCATAGAAACACAATGAATTACAAAAAACACTGTATAAAATGTATTTATAAGGGACTACTTGATACCTAAATACCTCAACATTAAATTTTAATACAAGATCTTTGTATGATTGTCTACTTCTAAAAAGTGGCCGCAGTAGAACTCAAATTGTCATTTTGCTTCCCACTTCAAACTTCAAAGACATGCAAAACTGGTACATTTTAATAATCTGGTACTTAACATTTATAATCACATCTGCACCTTTTATTTATTTTTTTTTAATTGATCTATGCATTTATTTGTTTTGTTATTGTCTAAACGGGGCATGTAAAAGAGTCTGGTTCTCTCCCAATATAAATAAAGCTACACGAAAATGAAAGTTAATTCTATTGCATGTATCACGTATTGCACTGATTCTACTGCTTTTTAGCAATAAATAATAACAATAAATAATAACAATAAATGCTTCTTAAAAGTTTAGCGTAAAGGTGCACATTGAAACTTTTCTACTGGAGGGTCTGTCTTCCATGCTGTTCTCCATGGTTAGTTTTGCATTTATTTCAATACATATGTTTTTTACCAAAATGCATTGTTACTCCACGGGCCTCTACACCAGAAAAGTTACACAGTGCACCTTTAAACTACAACATCCAACATACTGATTTCACTGCTGGCCCAACATCCGCCCCGGAGCTGTCGTCATCTGGACTCTCCCTTTTTCTCTGCCAAAAAAAAAAAAAATCATACTGAAATGTAATAGTTTGAATGAATGCATTGTAAATTAATCTCTTTTAACACACCTTTTGATTGTAAGTGTCCAGTGAATACTTCTTTGTGTCATAAGCAACAAATAGAAAACTTTCAAACAAAATCCGGCTACCATCACCAGTGTATCGCTTTAGGAAAGGGACATTCTGCGACAAATGGACATTTA
>KN506603.1:1675-15301 GCA_000787155.1 Scartelaos histophorus
TGATGGGATGAGTTGAAGTTGAGCCGTCTTCTGTGTTGCGTTTGGTGACAGGGGTGGTCCTCTTGGGGGGCATTGGAGGAGAGGGCTTAGCAGGCACTAGACTGGTTCCTCCTGTTGCTTGTGTGTAGTCACCTGCAAGTTAACATGAAACAAGTACAGAATATTATTCTTAAAGTAGAATAAAGAGGTTGATTCAACTGCAGTGAGAGTGCTTTTGTTTCTGGGACACGTGCAGGTTTATAGCAGTGCATCTGCCAGTGTAAATATTACAATTACATGATAGACAGAGCATAAATGAATACAATCAGTGACATGTGACTCTGATACGAGAGCACATGGAGGAGCATATAGATTTGCAACATGTGCCCCAGGTCACAGAGATAAAAGAGATGCATGGCCTGCATGCTCAAAAAGCCAGACTGTAAACCAACCCCTTCTGTGAGCATTTGAGTGTAATATTCAGCGCAAAAGCTGCTTCAAAGCATAAAAGCCACCTCCCAGTAAAGTTGTTCAGAAACATTTTATAGCTTAGATTTTAAAGACTGATGAAAGAAGCATAGCTATGAACAAAAGATACCAAAGCAAAAAACATAATAATACAAACCTTAGGTTTTACACATTTCTCACTGATATAATTATTAACTTCATGTCATAACATTATACAAATATTATCTCTATTTATGTTTATTATTACCCAGAATAGCCCTGTAAATGCCTAATATACAGGTCAACTTACATACTTACTTATAAAATGCTAAAGTGAGCCAAGGCGAAGCTCCCAGCATTAACTCAGAGCACATGCGCTTCTTATATTTACCACATCCAAGAAGCAAAGGCCAAACATTAAGTGACATGACTACGAGGGAAAGTAGCTGGAAGCTAAGGATGCAACATGACGCTGGCATTCCAGACATGGACGCCTTGATGACATGGACCAGTGGGCGTTTTACCTGAGCGCAGACCCCCGGCCCGCCGGCACAGATAGACTGGCAGGGACAGGTAGACGTCATAGTCGCACTCACGCTTCCAACACGACCAGTAGAGAGGGAGCTGAGCATTCTCTCCCCCCTGCAGGGCGGAGACTAACAGGACGACAGGGAATCCTTCAGCTTATTTCAAAATCGCTATTTTTCATGCTCTTATGACTCACTACATATGGTCCCTGAATTATGTTATGCTGCTTTGCATAAAACAACCATTTATCCTTTTTGTTATTGGCCCAACTGGCTGTATTGTAGAAAATAAAGTTTAGTAAAATCTCTTTGCTCTCTTAAGACAAATCAGGAGACAACAGTGACAAAAAAAGATCAAATAAAACCATAGTTACAGTGGTTCGGCGCATCTGTACAAATAACAGCACCTCCTGAGACTTAAAGTTAAAAAAAATAAATGTGCAAGAATAGCATTGTAAGTAATTAATAAGGGAATTACAGCTCAAGCTGTTTGGATATCATCATTAACAGGAAGTGTGTTACCAAACACTCTTTGCTGTTAGTTGAACAGTGATTCATAAATGTACATTGCTTTTGTGCCACTGGGAAAAACAAACCAAATGAGAATAAGAGAAAATAAGTGAATGCAATAGGAGCCTTCTCTAACCACTTATTACAATGTTTGTGCATATTTTAGGGGAGGCTCACTTTCACATATTAAGACTTTGGTGCTATAATTATGGTCATATTCCAATAGATTAAGATTACAATAATGGATTTTCCTGATGTCATGTGTCAGGGACTTCCATAGAACAAGGGATTTTCCACATGAACCACTGGATGTGAAAATGGTTACATATGAACACATGAACTTTCACTTTCACTTTCACACTTTCATTGTTTAAAAAATCCAACATATTTTTCACTCACCTAGCATAGCAGCGTTGCCCCTGTTCACAGGTTTGGGGGGAGGCAGAGGAGGCTGTTTGATGCCCTGGGATGGGGTGGACATCTGAGTTGAGGATGAAGGGAGCTGTGTGGACACACCTGCAGAGGAAACGGAGCGCACTGGTTTGGAGCCTGGAGCGGCAGGTGGAGAAGAGTACTGTCCCGTATTGTGACCAGAAGGTGGGCCCTGTGCACCTTCACTGCTGGGCTCAGAGGCAGAGCTCACCAGCCATTTGGGGGGTGACATCACAGAGTGTTTTGGGGGGTCTCGTATGGGATCTCGATGAGATTCAGGCTCTTGGACAAAGGGACTGTCTGACTCTATGGGAAAGAAATTAGATACATATTAACACATATCTTAAAAGGTGGTATGATTTCTCAATTTCCACAAGATGAGATGAAACAACATGGAGTCCATAAGAATTAGACAAGACAAGACACTTTCTAATTTCCTTTTTAGATACATGAGTACCTTAGATGTCTAAAATGTTATAAATGGCTTTACATTTGATTATCCTATTATATATTTACTGCCCTTACTGCTATCAACAATTTTGTACGTGTTTTGTTTCTTTTACTAAATCCTTTTTTTCCAGGCTTTTCCATTGTTATAACACTTGTTTGAGAAGGGAATTATCTATGGATCAGCAGTGATGACAAACAGAGACTCGCTGCTCTAAAAACCAATATTACGCCACACGGATTCACAAACGTTTAATCAATCAATAACATATATAAAAGTAAAAAAGGATGAAGGGTGTAAAGGACAAAAGAATGACTCTTGTGTTATGAGGTGAATATTTAGTGTAAATTATTTGCCCTTGCAGTGTACATCAGAAGAAAGAAACACATGTAGTGTAACGTCAACATTAAATCATTTAGGCTCATCGTGAGTGATCACTGAGATGACAGTGTTGGCGTTTAGGGCAATTATGGATATAGTCGAGGTGTTACATTAATTAGGAGAGGAAAGGACGAGCTATTCCCTTATGTTCCTGAATAAGAACTTAGCTGGAACAAGACTCCAGGGAGCTGCAAATGCTTGGCTATATCTGTCAGGACAGGGGTAAGAGCAATGGCAGCCTCACTGAACAAATACTGAGAAAGTGCTTGGCACATTTTAGGGACTGTTTCATGTGGGTGGAAAATTGCAGGTGGATAAAGACAAATTATGCAAACAGGCTGTGACTCACCTCTGCGGGTCCGGCCCTCCTCTGCAGATGCATGTCGGGGGAGTGTGGGTTTCCAGTCCACCTCTCGTGTCCTCCGACCATCCTCAGAGGGGGTCTTTTGGAGCCCAGGCCTCTTCTGCTCATTCTCATGGTGTGCTCGTCCCATACGCCGGCCCTCCTCCATCAGGTCATGACGCTGGCCCTGCCACATGACATTTGGCTTCCAATCCCCGTCTCCATACGTACGTGCCCCCACCCCACCTCCTCTACGAGTGTCCTCATGTAGTCCAGTGGGCCGAGACCCCAAAGCAGCGGTGCGCTCGTCTGCCTGAGGGTGCCAGACAGGAGCGTTCCTAAAGCCTGACTCCAAGGGCAGTTTTCCCTGGCTGGAGGGACTTCTCCCTCCTCTTGTTCCCGTACTGACCCCTGTACTGACCGGCAGAGTGTGGCCGTTCTTCACGTTGGGCTGCTTCATGTGCTCTGCATCTATGAGAGGGAAAAAAAGACTCAGAAATTGTTGTGTGTTTTTGAAACCTTGTCTAAAATGAAAATAAATCTCAGTCATGTGAACTAATGTCATACGTGTGATTTTGATGAGTAGTAACATAAGCCAGGCATTATAGGTTAAGAAACAGCTTGTGCAGCAGCAGGGTCAGTTCACACACAATTCTCTCAAAGCTGTTTTGCTGCAGGGCACAATTTGTTCCACTTCTCTTTTGCTCTGGATAGTTCTGTGCCATTTTAAACATGAATACGATGATCCTTTATAAAACAGCCGAGCTGAAGCATTAATTGAACTTTTTTTTTACACGTTTCAAACACCTACTGTACAGTGTAGCTGCAATAATGTACTGATGACTTCACAGTGGTGTGGGAGTGAGAGCCTCAAGGCGACACTGTTGTGCCGAGTTATCAGCTGAGTCACAGAGCTCTTACCATTGTCCGGGACTTCCTTCAGCACTCCCTGATCTATGAGCTCCTGCCTCGTACGCCTCGTTGACATCTTCCTCTCCATCTCTGTTGTCAATAAAAACAATGACACTGTATTTTGTTTGCTGTGCATTTTAGACAAAACATTTTAATGAAAATGTAAAAAACAAACCCTCAGAAATCTCCTGGAACTTGTCACTGCTTTTCTTCTTGCGCCACTTCCAGGGCTTGAAGATCTTACCGAGAGTGGAGAACTTGGTCCTTCGTTTTGGAGTACTGTCCCCAGTGTTGCCCCCCTCTCCCACCATAGTGCTGTGGTGCTGCTCAGCATCATCATCTGTAACACAAAGTGGAAGATTTTTAATTATCTAGAGCTAAAGTTTGTTACAATAATAAGATCACATTACATTACAGGTTTGTGTTTAAGTGTCAGATCATCGTCTGTTGCCTTTATAAAGGGCATTACTACAGTCATTATCTTTAGCTGTTTAGTTTGCAGGGACAGAGTGTGCTTTGGCAGTGGGATGCTGGGAGCTCGTGGACTCCTCCACACATCCACTGTTAATAGAGCTCTGAAGCTGGCCTGCAGCCAGAGCTTTTCTGTCAAGTGCCTGCATTCCTTGGCCTGGTTTTATCAGACCTCCAGCCTGCACCACCTCTGTGTCAGAGAGGCATTCTGTGGCTGCCACTAGACAGTGACGCTACAGTCTGGACAAACATAAGCCCACAACAACTGAGAGGTCGAACCTTTACGTGATAATTTTTGGACTTTAAGATTTAAGGTCTAAGTGGACGCTTGTATGACCGGCTGAGTACAGAAATGTCTCATTCCAAGGCTGCACCTGCTCTCTTCAATAGACATAATATTTAGAGGAATGAGAAGAGGCTCAGATTTAAAACATCCAGTTCTGTGCACACACAGGATGTCCTGGTGAAAAGAGCGCCCTCCAGTCTCATTCCCACGACTGTCAGGCCTCTTTTAAGCTTACCTTGTACTTCAATAAAGGAAATGGGGCAGAACAAACAACATTATAACTCTAACAGCCAAATGCTTTTTTATTGAGACAGACTCATTCAAGCACCAGGGAGCTGGCTCCTGCAAAGTATCCTGCAAAGGGATACTTCAGCAGTATGCCCTCCTGCTGACACTGGATATACGGACACCAAATTTCTGCAGCTGAAGGACAAACCTTTAACAGCAATTATTTGATTCTATCCCGGAGCTGCTGGAATGGGAAATTTTGAACCCAAAGCTAGCATATTATTTTAAAATGACTAGTCTCTTAAGAAGCTGAGTAGTGATGAATTGGATCATTTAAATATACCACTACTAGACTTGCATTAACCAAATAGCAAAGCAAAGATAGCAAGAAAAGGCACATTTGCTTTACCTTGAAGAAGAGAGCTCGGAGTCCAGCTTCCACGGTGGTGCGACTTGCAACAGCAAGCCATGAAAGAGTGAACATTTGACAGAGGCAAAACAAGTTTCTCTGTTCCACCCACTCTTAGACAGCAACAAAAGACCAATGTGCCAAAAGTGTCTTCAAACTGTAGCATATAAAGCCTAGATTTGAATACCAACACAAATCCATTTTATCCTGTTCAGGATCCTGGACAGAGGGTTCACACAGCCGCTCGCTCAGTCGGAGGAGCACTGACACCAAGCCTCAGCTGAAACCAGTGAAGCAAGAGAAGTGCTAACTGTGCCAGGCCTGCTCACTCCACTACTGCAAAGATGATGAACGCACACATCACTGCATCCCGGTATTGTTTGGGCACATCCTTAACTAAATCCAAAAGTTTGAAAAAATGAAGAACATCCAAATACATTAGCACATTGTCCAACTTGAATCACGATTTTCCCACAAAAACAAATTCCCAAGAAGTCATTGTTTCATCTGTAGTGAGAAGAAATCTGGACTGTGCGGACACTATGCTACGGCGCTAGACTCAGGACTGCAAATGAGAGCAAAGGCTACAAAGAGAAAAAGTGGAGGAGTTATGGGGGGTGAACACAGAGAGGAAACAGCACTCCACCCTGTTTCTGTGACCAACAACAAAGACAACCTCTTCCTCTCACACTGGGATTTGCTGCCTGTGGAAATTACATTGATAAAAAACTAAAAAAAACAAAACAAAAAACAAAACACACAGTTCTGGTTGTATCCTCCCAAGTCTGTCTGTTTTGAAGTAGTACCAACTTATTTAGGATTTTGTCCTCATTTGCATGTTCTTGTTTAGAGCCACTTGCCCTAGTTTATCTCACATTTTCTCATGTTTACATCTTAATTTAGATATTCTTGCATTAGACTCATTTTTACTTTGTTTTAGTTCTGATTTCATGTTTTTGTTTTAAACCTGGTTTAGTCCTGGTCCATGCTGGAAAAATAAATATTTTCTGAGGTGGCTCTCAGTGTGAAAAGTGAGATTAAGAATCAGTGATTCAGAGCAGAGGCAGAAGAGTTGCCATTAGTAATCAGGGTCCCGGTTAAGATAACAGAGAGCAGAAAGGAAACACGAGGTGAGAGCCAATGACGTACTGCTGATTTAAGACCCGCCCATTGCTCTATCACACGTCCCCTGGGAGACCACCAAAGCCTCAAACTCATGACTCAAACATAAATGTCCGGCGGGGTCAGGTGAGCCCGCACTTTTTAGAAGACTGATCTGTTACATAAGTGCACACAGAGCTGCAGCTTGGGAAATACCTTCATCCTTATTATAACACTAAGCAATGCCAGGACAGATTATGAAACATAATCCGCTTAATTGACAGCACAAAAAGAGTATAATCACAGTGATTGCCCCAGAACAATCTGTTTGCTATATTTGTCCTGACATCAAAAACTGTGATTTTTGTCAAATCCATTACTATTTATGAATAGAATAGATAATATTAGAACATTCTGAACTCATTCCAACATGAAAACAGTTACCAGTAATCGAGGAGAGCCACAAAAGCATCAGCATATCACATTGGTCAGTGACGGTAAATGGATTCTATCCATCACACTAATGGCGTAAAACTTCTCAAAGATAACACAGTGTAAGTACTACACAGTCGTGCTCTCACCCAGACGCTCATGCTGCTGTGGCTCCTGAAGTGAGGGCTTCACATAAAGACTTTGTCCCATGGTCCAGCCCCAGAGGGGCCTCTACTTGTCCTTCTTCAGACTCAGTGTCCTATGGTTAGCTCCAGTGGCAGAACCTGCTCCAGTTTGGACTGTGCAGTGCACAGCTGCTCTCACAGCCTCCCTCTGTGTCCACTTCAGCTCTGGTCACTCCCTCACTCCCTTGGAGCAGGACTCCCCCTCACGCACAGACCCTCCCTCTTGGTTCATACATCAAGATGTTTTTTTCAACCTCCTGAAAGATGCATACCCCTCGACTTTTTGTTCTATCAAATAATATGATGTGTGTATCAGAAACAGCTGTTAAATCAATAAGTTGATGGTGGTAGACGTAATGTAGGTTTTACACAACAATGTTAGTATTAGCATAGGAAACTGAGCTATCATTATGTCTGGAATGATTATAGTTTATAACTTTGCTACCTCTTAAAATGATGCTTCTTGTTGAACTGTGAACTAATTTTCTTTTCCAAATACAGCTCCACTCAGGGCCCGTGACAGAGCACCCACAACCTGTTTGCCTGACCTAGATAAGAGGCAGAACACTTCACAAACTCCACAATAACATCCCAAACACACCATGCTACATCACCAAAGCCAAGGCTTTTCTTTTCTACTATTTGGACAGTTTCACATGGCTTTATGCTCACAAAGTTGGATCCTGAATCATGCTTTTTAGTAGAGGTTCTGTATGCCATGAAGATACCAATTAAAATATATACAGTATGACAGTATGATAATGTTTAAACATATTTATTTTGCTAATTTTACTAATTCAATCAATCTCATATCAGCTCTTCCTAATGTTAGTTCACATTTAAATGGTATTTTTTTTTTGTTTCAATTGATAAGGAGGGCATGGAACAAGCACAGGACAAAACAAAATGTTCCTGGAATCATAAACACCACACACTGATGGGACCAAAGCTTTCCTGAGAGTCACACACATTACAAATAGATTGAAAGAAAAGCCTAAACCCACTGAGTGCCGGGCTGACTGTCAGCCTCTGGGGTTTGAAGATGTATAGCTGTTCTCCAGAGCGGACCATAAAATGTGCACGGGCCTCATAAACAGTGGATGTGCAACTAAATGAGTGGATCCGCTACATTCACACTGCACTTAACAAACCACAACGAGCAACTCACCACGATTTTCCATTACAGAATTTGAAGCACACCAATCCAGTCTGGATCCTGAAAAAAAGAAATGTACATAGTGTCACTGCTGAAGGTTTGGTTATTGGTGAATGTTTGAAGGCAGAAAAAAAAAATCTAAATAATATCAAATATCAATACAGAAGAATTTAACTGACTGCCTGATTAAAACTAATCCATTTCTACACCATAGCCAAATAATGAAAATAGTGAGTATATTATGAATGATTAGTATGTGTAAATACTACTTAATACAACCATAGTCATATTTACATACATAATTATGAACAATGTACTGGTAATAACATTCTGTCTAATCCCTCTACCCCTGGTCCTTACTACCATGTAATTCACAGGTTATTACAAGTTGTTACATAATGTGTGCTGTAATGTAAAGTTGTTCATTTAGAGTGTAATGATGTACTGTATGTATGACAGACCTTTTTGATTTGAAACTAACTAACAGAACATTTAGGACTGGAACACATTTTATTACATTTGTTTTGTTTTTCTGTGGCCAAGGCCAGTGATTATGGAGAAAAACAGCCTTGATGGTTAATGGGGATTACATTAAGTTACACAGGGGAACTGATAACAGTAAATTACACACATAAACATTAATAATGTCTCAAATTTGTTCTAATGTGCAGAGCTGTGAGTAAACTTACGCTGCTGAAAGTCATGGGTGGGGTGGGTCTGTCCTGAGCAGCAAAACTGGGACTTTCTCAGGTCTCCAACATGGTACAGATGTTAGCTCCTCCCATCTCTAACCCCTACAGCAAAAGAAAAAGAATATCATTATCATCATGTATTGCAAGTAACTCACTTTCAACTCACATGTATTTTTATGAACAAACTATAACCACGTCCAAAATAGTGAGACTGTTCCTATACAACAATATGTCGCTGCTACTAAAAACATAAATAGTTAATTTTCTAAGAGTTGACACATAAAGGATAAACACTGGATGCTGCCTGTAATGAATCTTTGCCACAAATATATAACCAAACTAAGTAAACCAGCAGATTTTTTTTAATCTAACTAATCATAAAATTGTGTCATCTGGTGGTTTAAATTATAATGTGAAGCCAATCAACGTAAATTTTATGACAAAAAAGTATTTCCAGAATAAAAAAGAAAAAAAAAAGAAAGAAGCATCAGTTTGCATCGCATTTTCTTGGTTCCTCTCTTGCCAATTTACAAGCAAGGTTACTGGTGCACTTCCCTACCAAAAGAAGAAGCCAGAATAACAACTAATGTCAATGAAAACAAATCACAGACACTACACTAAACATTCCTCCAAAAACTGGTCTAGCCGTTCAGAACCTAATGCCACTAAAAGGAGACAGATGCATTGTGGTCAGAGTTGACTTTTTTCACTCCCGCCTTGTCCCACAGCCTTGGCTACACCATGACTCAATTTACTCAAAATAATCGAGCCGTTTTACTCCAACCAGAGCCGGAGAAAATATCTTTGGTTTCTGAAAGTATGAACAGATATGAGGCAGTGAGGGGGCAGAGACACAAAACAGTCCAGCTTGATATGAAATGTAGTACAATGGCCACAAACAGAGCATTGAAAATCTGCCAATATATTATACAGTCATTCTTTTTAATCAAAATTCCAGCTCAAATCAAAAGTGTCTGTACAAAAAAAGGATGTTGATGGCCTACTTCCCTTTTTGATTAACCCTATCACTCTTTACTACTGAAACACACATTACAACAAAAGATATGATGAGATATAAGATCACAATTATCAAACTGCGATTAAGAATTATATCAGAATGATTCTTTAAGTTCCTGACAGTTTAAAAATCTTATAGACATGAATAATTACAATTTTAATAGCATGAATAGGTTCTATATTTACTTCATCGTAAGTGAAAATAACAATGATCCAGAAGAAAATCGTGGATACGTATTTTTTTCTGCACATTGCGGTGATATAATAGTGATTATCTATAGTTTTGGGCGTAGAAAAAAAACTATTTATGAGAGAAACATTTGAAAACACCAAAGTTAAGCCAAGAAAATGGCATCCTGGGCTCATCTCTCGCCACATATACTGTAATCACGTGGAGGCATGCACACAATCACCAAGAGCTATGAGCCCACATCCGTTAGCAAATGATAGCTTTAAGATGGAGGTCATTGGAGATTTTGTGCTTCTATCCCACAAGTAACGTCATCCAAAACTATACTATACTGTACTATGGTGCTATCGTAGTACTTGATTTTGATACTGCAGAAACACAAACTTGATGTTCAGTACAAATGCTGACGCCGCAATGATGATTCGTGGTTAGAATAACTTTTGCAGAAGTTTCAAATGGCGATGTAAGACTTTTAAAAATAACATTCTAGTCTGTTACATGCACTTGTGACCTGATTTGTTCGCCTGATTTGTTCAACCACACAGCATAGCCCCAACATCCTCTTCTTCTTCACTCTGTCGTGTCCACTCCACTAAAGCAGATTCAATTACTACAGGAGTGGAAGTGCAGCTGGTACAGTGAACCGTGTTTTAAACTGCAGTTCATTTTCACATAAGGGGCATGCACTTTCACAACTGTAAAAAAGATAAATACAACACAAATTAAATGTACTTACAAAAGTCATAGCTGTTCCCTGAAAGACGACAAGCCAGGGAGTACAAGTCTAATTTTCTGGTTTGTAAAATGCAGCACGTACTCGGGTATACGCCACACACTGGTTCTGTACCAATTGGATGGGTGACTATTCCTATCCGGGACGGGTGAGCGTCATCAGCTCGCCTGTCCCAGAAAAGAACCGCTCACCACTGGGACCGGTGGTGGCCCAATTCTCCAGCCCAAGGCCCAAAAATGATGCTTCTTTTTTGCTAAACTTTTCTTTCTCAGTGTTTTCACAGCACTGCAGGGGCCTTTAGAATTAGTCACCACCTCTGAGTAATGCATATTCACACTACAATAAAGGAAGCTGACCATGGGCTTACAGTGGACTGGAGACATTGAGCTCAGAGAAACACACTGTTACAGCTGGATGGGGTCTAACACAATCAATCAGGTCCAGATGACAGCTTTACCGTCCTGGTCCACTCTTAATGGCCCATTTAAGAGGCGCTTCCAATCAAAGCAGCAGAAGGAGAACAAGCAGAACATATCCATGAAACTGACATTTCTTCACAGAGAGAATTAAGGTTGGAGGTTGTTACACAGACAGCTCTTCAAACTGAGTAAAATATGTGGAGGCCAATGAAGACAGAGTCAAATCAGACTGTACCTGCTCTTTGACAACGCCTCTAGGCTTTGCACTGATGACCATTAGCCCACTAAATCTGAGCAGGTGTCATAACATACGTCTACAGGAAACGAAACAAGAGTAAAACTAAAGCCAGTTAATATATTTGAAAGAGTGCCATGTGTTAGGCATATGGGTGCAGGGACAAACCTTCCATCTTTACGCACCAATCTTTATCCAAATATGCAAATGACGAGCTCATTTATAGACTGACCAGCAAGCCGTGTGGATCCCGAGGCCAAAACGAAATTTCCTGAGGCGTTGTCGCCCTGAGCCGATAAACAACTGAAAATTAAGCGACAGTTTTAGTCCATAACTGCGCTTCGACATCGGGCTGCGTCCCCGAGCGCAGCGAGATGAACTCGCGCCACTGGAGGAGATGCTCCGGTGAACTGGAGCGCACAATCCATCCCCACACTGCAAAGCCACATCCGGAACTCAATTTCAGGATAAAACGGATGCCCTAATAAGATAAATAGCCCAGATTTGTCAGTATTTACAACCCCTAAATGTGCTTATGGCAGAATATGGTTTACGGCTGATGAACCACGCACAAGAAAATAATTCTTGGCGCACAGGAGGCTCCTATAGGGAGTAAAACGATTGTCTTTTATATTTGCAATTACTACTTGCTTTAGTTTAGTTCTCTATGAAGTTAGTTGGCTATAAAAAATGTAGCCATTTGTTCTAATGAAAATGAAAATTCAAGCAGACATTTTACTTTGAAATGATGGTTTCTTTTAAGCCCATTTCCTTCTCCCTTAAGAGAGAAGATGCAACAGTCGCATCACGGCTAATTAAATGTAAACCAATTACACACACTTCTATTGCTCTTCTATTACAATGCGAAGGTCTAAGCAAGTGAACTTATGGATACTGTGAGTCATTTAATGATGCTGCTACTTATGAGCATGTAAATGGCCTCAGGATGCAGTTTGTTATACTGCCACCTCAGAGGGACTTGTTGTCTCCATGTTGTCATCCCTGATGGGGACGGATGTGCAGACCTTGAAGGCTGCAGCACGGAACAACTCACATCCGCAAACATTTGATACTCCGCATCTCCATCCCGGGCTCCATAGTTGCGCATGGAGCGTCTGCAGCGCATCCATGATAAATACGGATCAGATTAAAGCAATGAGCCACTCACGTCCTGCACCTACAGATGTAACCACTTTACTAGCACTGATGCACAAGCAATTGCGTTTATCCATCTGTCGAGTGTTGCTTGGCGAACATTGGAGCGCAAAGCACCATTACTGTGTCTGGGAATCCTTCCAGAGCATTTTCTAATAGTTTATCCAAAAGCTCACATTACCGCCACCGTGACTCAGCCTCCTCATTGTCTTCCTCCGCGGGATTCACAGGGAAACGATGTCGCTCAGGTCATTCTGTCCATCTTTCCCCGCTCTACACACACCTCCAAAGCTCCGGTCCAAACATTTCACGCATTGACCGGAAAACGTCCGGTGCCGGGCATCTTGGTACCGGTAGTTTTTGATGAGGCCGTGGGCCCTCTGGGGGCGTTGCAAAAACGCCTTTGTCTCTTCAGCAAAGACTCAATTACCCACCAGACTTTGCGGGGTCCACAATGGGGAGGGGAGCGAGAGCGTAAAGATGGTCAGAGCAGCATACGGGTCCATAATGAGCTCTATATTAACACAAAAGTCTATAATGAGCTCTATATTAACACACAAATGTTACTGTTGTGTCAGTATCAGAATCACACCCGCACCAGTCTCTTTGGGAGATTAACATTACGCACACACACAAACAGTAAGCGACATATATTTCTGATTAATGACCACCTGACTACATGACACATTTAACTATATGTTACAAAGGCTAATAATGTCAGTAATAATCACAGACTGTATATTCCTGTAGACTTATGTACGGTGGGGAGTTTGACGGGGGACATGAGCCATCTGGTGGACAACTGGGCACATTACACCATTCCACAATGAAAAAGACAAACCTGCAGAGTATCACTAGTAACACAAAATCTTGATAGCAAATGTATTTATAGTTGTGAGATAAAAGGTTATAAGTGTGATAAGCCATAAACTGTAGGG